>JANBXE010000044.1:2955-46987 GCA_024271855.1 Wickerhamomyces bisporus
GTAAACATGAACTCTTGAACCAGTGGAACCAGCATCAATCATAACAACATACTCTGGGTCTTTTTTACAATCAGCAACAGAAACCTGTTTAGCGGAGGAAGAGCTTGAGCTTGAGCTTGAGCTTGAGCTGCCACTGCCACTGCCACCACTGATTTTTTTATCGTCAGTTTTTAAATCGCTTTTACCATTGATTGCATCATCAAGAGGATCTGATTCTTCATCATCTTGGACTTCGTCCTTATCAGGAACACCAGAATAAATTTTATCAGAATTTTTAATGGCTTCAAATGAGGTTTTACCAGATCCCGAGTTCAAGCCGGAAGAGCCTTGTGGTTTTGGTGCTTCTTTTATTGGAGTTTCTTTATCGACGGATTTTGGGTCCTGTGCATTCCCAGAGTTCTTTGAGTCTTTTACGGAATCGTCAGCGAATTGGGGAGAGGTGCCTGGATCGGCAGAAGGTGGGTCTTCTTTAGAAGGAGTTTTTGGGGTATTGACTGAATCATCAGCGTATTGGGGAGAGTTCCCAATAGGTTCTTTTGGGTTTGGTGTGTTGATCTCCAGTGTAGACTTGGCCTTCTCAATGCCCGTTGACACCTGTGAAGGAGAGCTAACTAGAAAAATAACGATGGAGAAAATGGCCAACGCACCTAAAACATAACGGTAGTTACGAATGTTGGAGGATAAGCTGATCTTCTGTGCCATTTTTTTTGTAATGAACTAATAAAATGTTTTAAAGCAAAAACAAAAAAACAAAAATAAAAATAAAATGGGCAAAAAAAAGAAATGGGCAACAACTGTAACAGCAACTAGATAATGGTAATAACAGTAACGACGAGTATCAGCCAACAACAGCAATAGTAAATAGTAGAAATAACAGTAATAGAACTAGCAGAATTTAAAACGACAATAATCAAAACAAGAATGAGAATCTTTCAAATTTCGAGGGTTTTTTTTTTTTTTTTCTGTTTTTTTATCATTTCTGGTTTGAGCAACAACACAAAAACAAGGAAAAAGAAAAGAAATTTTGTTTATACTAAAAGAAGAAGAAGAAGAAGAAGAAGAGAAAGAAGAAGAGAAAGAAGAAACAGCTTCAAATAGCTTTGAAAAGTGAACTGATCCCGAGTACAAGCTGTGGTTTAGACAGTTCCAAGAGGCCAATTTGTTTGTTTTTTTTGTTCTTATTTTTCATTGATTCAAAAAAAAAAAAAAAAAAAAAAAAAGCATGTCCAGAAATAGCGATAGAGCAAACACCGTGTTATTTCGGTTACAGGAACAAAGAGCTGAGGCTAATGGATACATAGATTACAACTCTACTGCCAGGCCAAGATCAGTACAGAAAGTTACCAGCTTGAAGGATGCAGAAAACTGGAGGAAACAGGTATTGAAAGAGATTAGCGAGAAAACACTAAAAATTCAAGATGAGCACTTATCTGACTACCAGGTTCGTGACCTTAATGACGAGTTGAACAAACTAATGAGGGAGAAATATGCATGGGAACACCATATCAAAGGACTGGGAGGGATAGACTATTTGCGAAAGAAGTCCTTCAATGCTGGAGGTGTGGTGATTAGAGGATACACTTATTTCGGCAGAGCGAAGGAATTGCCCGGTGTGAAGGAATTGATACAGAAACAGAAACAAGTTTTATTGGATAAAGAGTCGTTGAAGCTCAAGAATAAATCGCAGCTAACCAGAATAAGAGAACTACAGGAAAGAGCCGGCTTAGAGTATTTCGGATATCTTGACGAAGAAGTCAGCACAGATGCTTGCAGCACTTCAGGAGAAATATGGGACCAAGCTAAAGAGATTCTTGGTGATTTACTCGATGCGAAACAGCTTGACGATAACGACGATAACGATGGCGACGAGCTGAATGATAATAATGACGATGGTGAGCCTAAACAACTGAAGGACCCACTGCTGAGATTTGAAAGAAGAGCCACCAAGAAGAGAATGAAGCAGTTGAGCAAGGTTGAGTCAGCTATACAGGATGTTGTCTCTGTTGAATCCTCTAATCCCGTCACAAGAGAACAGGTTGAGAAATATCTCGTTGATCGAAGAAGAAAACAGCTAGAGGCTATTTATAATATATGAATAATGATCTACAATTTTTCCATCTCTCTCTCTCTTATTTAAATAAATGACGTTAAATAACAAGACTATTTGATATGTACAAAGTTAACAATTGATGAATAAAACCCATAATACGAAAAAAAAAAAAAACTAGGCAAATTCACAAAAATTGAAGGAAAAAAAAAAAAAAGAAAAATGAAGAAAACAAAACAAAACGTTTAACAAAGTGTTCATTCTTTCATTTTCCCATTCTCGTTCTCTCATTCTTTCATTCTCTCATTCTAAATCACAAGCACTCAAATTGATTCTATAAATTCTAAAACTCAATGCTAATATTATTTAAAAAAAGGTTGAAACTCTTTCTCAAAAGGAATCAAAACCACCAAAATTCATGCATAAAGAGTATTTTCTTGTTTTTTTAAAAAAAACAAACTTCCTCCTCCTACCCCCTCCCCCCGTTTAATAACCGCTTCTCATTATCATTACATTAGAAACCTGAATCAGCTTATTTACAAGCTTTAGCCAAATAAGTAACTAAATCGTTTCTATCTTTTTCTTTCTTCAAACCACCAAAGGCCATTTTAGTACCTGGGATATATTTCTTTGGGTTTTCCAAGTAGTCAGACATGGTTTGTTCAGTCCACATGACGGCTTTTTTGATGTTGGCGTCGGTGTATGAATAACCTTCAGCTTGACCTGAAACTCTACCAAAGACACCGTGTAAATTTGGACCAACTTTGTGTGGACCACCAGCTTCAACGGTGTGACATTGTAGACATCTAGTTTTGAATAAAGTGGCACCTTTTTTTTCTGAACCTTTTTTGAATGGAGCTGGCATTTTTGTATAAGTTGTTGTTGTTGTTGTTGTTGTTGTTGTTATTTCAAAAACAGGAAGGAAAATTTTTTGCGAATGGACTTTTTTGTTTATTTATATTTAATTTCCTTATTGATTTTTTTTTCATTGGTTGTGAATGGTTAAAAAAAAAACTCGATTATGAATTCCAGCTCTGTGATTGGTTGGAATTGCTGGTAGGGGCAACATTCATATATATACACATACATCTATATATGTTTATTTATCGTGGGTGGTGCTTGGTATAAGTATGGGTATAGGTATGGGTATAAGTATAAGTATGGGCTGTGCTCTCAGACTACGCTCATCGTATCAGTCTACTTAACTGGTTTAACGTTTTTCTTTTTTTTTTTTTTTTTTTTTTATTCATTCTTGTTCATTCTTATTTAATTCCTGTTTATTCCTGTTTATTCCTGTTTATTCATACTTAAACTCCAACGTGGACTGAGTTAGAACATCCATTATCGCCATAGTGTTGTTAGTCCTTAAGATATTCCATTAACCAAGTGACTACTCAAAGCAAAAGACTGTTTAATCATGTATCTGACGTATGAATTACCTCCATCACCTGGAATTGAACAAATGCATCACTTAAGGAAAGAGAAAAAAAAAAAAAAAAAAAAACACTAAGCCTTTGATTCCGACTCCTGTGCATCATCATCATCATTGTGATCATCATCGTGATCATTATAACCATCCTATGTGCCTAGGCCTAGGGAAGGGGAACTTGTAGTGGGTACATTTTGTATCAAACACTTTTATTGATAGTTTGTTTCTCAATTCTACTAATTATCCGATTTACACGATTCCCAGTTGAGACTTTGCTCATCTTATACTACTATATCTAGAAGTTAAATACTCGGCTTGATATTCCGATTCGTTTGTGTACGTTGAGCTATTCAATTATCTATTTCACCGATTCTCTATTATCACTGCTGTTATTGTTGTTATTGTTGTTATTATCGAAATTCTTTCTCCCAGCTTTTTTTTTCTCTGCCCTTTTCTTTTTTGCTAAATTTTTCAACTCGCTGCGAAATAAACAAATAAATCAGTCAAATACAGAATTTACGGCACATAAGTTGAACTTTCTATATTTATATTTGTATTTATGTTTATATAGATACAGATACAGATACAGATACAGATACAGATACAGATACAGATACAGATATAGATATAGATATCTACCAAAAGCAACCAGTATAGAGTAGTTTGCAGCTATTGGGTAGTTATACAATGGCACTGGGTAATTGCTCAATATGCTTGGAAGCTAAATCCAAGTACAAGTGTCCCAAGTGCTCCGTTGAGTACTGTTCTCTACCGTGCTTCAAGTCACCAAATCACACGCACGATGAATTGCAATTGCAACAACAACAACAACAACAACAAGAAGAAGAAGCGGGAAATAAAAAAGCTAAGGAGATCACCATACCTGAAGGAATCGAGTCTAAGTACACAAACCTCTTACAAGATGACCAATTGAAATATCTGCTACGTTTCAAGTCACTACAATTTCACTTGAAGAACATTTACCAAACCCTGAACGATCCATCGCTGAATTCAGATAAAAGAGTCGAGGTTGCAAATAACAAACTCGCAAATTTGAGAGCTAGTGGAAATGAAGAGAACGAACTGGTTGAAGAATTTTGCCAGCGTATTACAGAGCTATTGAGATCAGAACGATAAGACTCTATCAAGCTGCAAGCATTCACATATAAACTTTCTTATTTGATGTTCAACTTTGTTCTCAACAAACCTTTATGGCCCCTAACCTTAACTCTAAAGATTGAGCCACCCAAGTCGTGAGGATTTTCACTTAGTTTGCTAGGATTATCCAGGTTCAAATTAGCAGTCGAAACAAACAGTTCATCCCTATCGATCCCACCAAATTGAGCACAGCTGACCCTTTCAGCAGGAAATCTGAACAGCTCAACCAGTTTCCCATTAGAATCGAAATGACCAACGGTGTTAGTACCCCAAGCGGCTGTGAAAAGATGGGAATCTTCAGTCAAGGTGTGTCCGTCCGGCTCAGGACTTTCGAAATCTTTGTAAAACTCCGTCTCTTTCAATTTTATGAATGGTGTTTTGTTTGAAATTTCGCCCTTTGTGGCATCGTAATCAAACTTGTAAATGGTTAGGTCCAAAGAACTTGTCCAATACACATTTTTAGAATCTTTTGACCAGTTGATCCCATTTGGAATTAGAACACTTGGGACAATAGTGGTGAAGTTCCCGTTCGAGATATCAATCTTGTACAGTTTCCCATCATCAATTGGACCGTATGGGAAATCGCCCATCAACCCAGCCCAGATGAAATCTCCTGATGGGTCAACGTTCCCGTCATTTGATCTTAATTTTTCAGACCCCTTAGGATACTTCCAAACGTAATTAAATTCAGAAGTTGAGAATCTAAAGGACGCAATCCCAGATCTAGCACCAACGTAAATCAGATCATCGTTCTGTGTAAGATAAATGACACCAATTGCCTCGCCGGGGATGGCGTATTCTTCGTGGGAAGATCTCAAACTTTGCAGTTCAGATTCAGTATAGTCATCTTCAGTTGTTTCTGGTAACGTAACACGATGAACTTTCCCAGCAATGATATCAACCCATAACAAAGTGTTGTTTGAAGGGTTGTAAGTCGGACCTTCAGATAAGCGGCCTTCGTAGTTGAACAAAGCTTGCGAAACAGTTGTCTCTTTGACCATAGTTGTTATTTATTGACAAGGTTTTTTTTTTTTTTTTTCCCTAGAATTCCGTGAAAAGGTGAAGTATTTTCTGAAGGGAGGAGGAAAGAGAGTGGAGGAGGGAGAGAATATGCTGTAGCTGTAGCTGTTTCTGTTTCTGTTGCTGTTTCTGTTTCTGTTTCTGTTGCTGTTGCTGGCTTTTTATATTCATATTTATTTTCTAGCGAGAATTGATCACGACTTTAACCGTTAAAAATCAACCTTCACCGCATAAAACACACACCAAAAGAGAAAAAAAATAAAAAAAAAACACAAGAGAGTTCACATTAGTGTTGGTTTCTTTCTTTTTGTAACCTAATAAAGCTGTGTCTCAGTATCGGTCTAGACTAATCGTGTACAATTTATACTTATCATACATCATGAACAATCTCCATGGTTAGAAATTTCCATTTCCCCAAGATATTCAAGCCATAGACTATATAGCCGACAACTTTCCGAACTAATATTATGTAATAATGTTAGCGATGATTATGTAATAGGTGGCAAAAAAAGAAGGTTTGTTGATATTTGTGTGCTGTTTTATTTTATTCAAAAAGGGTAATTTTCGCGTATATACAGACATATATGCAGACACATATAGATATAGATATATATATATATATATATATATATATGGGTGATGTACACGTACTAAATTTGACATGAAAATCCGTGCAAATAAGTCAGTTTATAGATAGACATGGATAGTGGAGTTAGAACGTTTTAGATTGTTTAAGTACTGTATGTATATATATATATATATATATATACGTATATATGACTTTGATAAAAACAAGAATAAAGATCTAAGAATTAACATTTTATAAACCTCAATTTTTATCCTTAGATGTATAAACAAAGGGTACCATTAGATAGTCTGAAAAAAAAAAAAAAAACAGAAACATTGTATTAAACATACATTCCAACTTATCACTACCATTTACCATTTACTATTCACTATTCACTATTCACCATTATACATTATTGAGAGGTGAAACCTATAGGATAGTATTTCTCCATATTACCTTACAAAGCCTTTGGTGGTCAGTCCCAAATTGTCCTGCAAGTGAACGCGAGATTTGTACATATAAGTTTATGCAGCTTTCCTAAAACTTTGCCCAAATCCAAATATAAACTTTGCTATTACTAAAACCGGTAGAAATATGGGCATGCCCTGTTTAATGTAAAATGCTAGATAATCTCCATTCTGTATCAATTATGGTTGTTGTTTCATCAATACATGAAAATAATGTGAATTATGTGAATAATGTGAATTATGCGAATAATGCGAATAATGCGAATAATGCGAATGTAAATGAGAAATAAACAACCCGAAAATGTTTAGCACGATGATTTCATTTTAAAGGAGAAAAAGGAGCAATAATTGTAATAGTAACAGTAACAGTTACAAAAAAAAAAAAAAGGAGATGAGCAACAGTCAAAGACAGAGAAAGACAGAGAGACAGAGAGACAGAGAGAGACAGAAAGACAGAAAGACAGAGAGAGAGAGAGATATAGAGAGGCCAAACACTTCTGAGTGGTTACAAAACTTGCGTGGATCATCACAAGGCATATCTTAACAAGAGGACTAATTCTAGTAGGTGGCGGTGTTTCTTCTATCTTTTCTTTTCTTTCCTTTCCTTTCCTCTCCTTTCCTCTCCTTTAAAGTCCTAGTAAAAATCCGTTGAGTTTAATATGCTCGTATTTTAAGTACTATTTCTACTATTAATTTGAAAGGGGGCAAAATGGGATTAGTTTGAAACAGCATTACAATTTCAGCTCATTAAACTTTCAGTTTCAGTTTCAGTTAATGTTACTGTTACTGTTACTGTTTCTGTTACTGTTACTGTTACTGTTTTTTTATTCATTCATCTTCTTCTCTTAATGTGTATATGTGTATGTATAATAGAAAAGAAAGTCCGTCTTGGTATTTGATATTTGGTATTCGATATTTAATGTTTGCTATTAAGCGGGAGTGGGAGAGTGGAAGGATTACCATCCCCGTGTATAACTTACAAGTTTATTAACCAATTATAGTAAATAGCGGATATGAAATAGTTATATTTGCCTCCCCGTTCTTTCCAGTGGGATAAACAAAAAAAAAAAAAAAAAAAAAAAAAAAAACACACACAAAAAACACTGCAGGATAAAATGATAGTAAGACAGAAAAGAAAGAAAAGAGACAGAAAGACACAGAGAAAGTAAAGAAAGAGACAAAGGTAAGCTAAGCCTTTGAGAGAAGGAAAGAGAAGTGAGTTTAGCCTCTAAGTTCTAAGATACATCCTACTCTAATTGATAAATTTTCGAATGATTTCTTCCAAACATAATTCAGCTCGCAATGTAAAATTTAAATAAAAATAAAAGCAAAAAGATCATCAAAGGATGTCCTCTTTTTTTTTTTGCTCAACCCCCCAAAAAAAACAGTCTAAGCAGGAAGAGATGAGAAGAAAGGAGCAAAAATGAGACCAACAACCAAACTCTATAAGATTTCATTTCTAGGGAGAAAGTACAGATAGGGGAGGGAGGATCGTTATCGTTATAGAAAAAGGCTCTTCCCTGCCTGTTCTGCCTGTTCTGCCTGTTCTGCCTCCTCCTGCCTTCCCTGCCCGTTCTCTGCCTGTTCTGCCTTCCCTGCCTGTTCTCCCCCCTAAAAAAGAGACACTTCTGCCCGTGTCTCTACCAGTTTCTTCCTGCAGCGTTTTTTTTTCTTTTTTTTTTATTTTTTTTTTTTTTTTTTTTTTCTGTTCTAGCTTTTCTGTGCTGCTGCAATTCACAGCAATGGGAACAAACAGAAACTACTCGAATTGAATCACCAGGCAACAGAAAGTCCTGAAAAATGCTTGTGCTGTGCTCTGGAATTGGATCATGAGCTTTCGTCTCGCCTCTCCACTTATATAAAGTTTCTACTTTCCTGCTTCTTTGTATTCAAGCACAAATGAACTAACTACAACAAAACACAGCACACCACAACACTACACAACCCCCCCTCCCTTCCCCCATCTCTTTCATAATGTCTGATTCCTTTCTCACAAGACACATATTCATACGGGCTGCCTGGTGCATCTACTTCCAGCACTCGTCGCCCTCGTCTCTAAATGACTACTCTGATTTTTACACAGACCTTAACGTTCTACTCTCAACAACCAAGCTCAACAACCAATTGCTGCTCCATGTGTTGTACTATCTGTATCTATTGGTGAATCACAAGTCGTCATTGTCCCAGAGGAACACGTCTGCGGCTTTCCAGGCATCCTCGAGAGAGAAGTTAATCTCGAGTCCACAACGCAAAACTTCTAAAGAGTTGTTCGAGTTGATTGTGCCCTTGATGATGATTTCAAATAAATCTAACGATGATTCTTCATACACCATGAAGACGTGGGAAAATATAACAAATTTGACGATTCCAGTGTTGAGGAAGAAAGAGTTGATAATATTGAAGAAAATCAATTACAACGTTTTCCTCAAAAACGGGGATTATACCAAATGGTGCTCTACTCTATATCAGATCTGCATAAAGAATGACTTGATCATTGAATCGATAAGCCCAAGATCTGGTTCTTCATCATTACAAAGATACAATAACGTTTCAGCCTTAGTTCCTCACCCTCCACCACAAGCTCAATACGCCAACTATCCGTTGACTCCAAATTCTCCAATGGTGGACTTATCGATCATCTCGCCTTCAAACGTTTCAACAAAGAGACTCTTGGAGCCAACTATTGATAGTTACTCAAACAAGAAGCAAAGATTAGACTCTTGCACTCCTTCGAGATCGTATTATTATTCATCTATTGATCCGTCTGTTAGTTCGTCTGTTAGTTCATCATCACATTTATTGAACCAGTCCTACCTACTAACTCCAATGAAATCGATCCATCAATACAACCATGTTCCAAACAACCAGATAATCCCTGGTCCTCCGCAACCTACTGCTTTTAACCCTGCATTCATGGAGCCAAACGTATTACCACCAATCTTCCATCACCAACAAGAACAGCAACAGCAACAGCAACAGCAACAGCAACAGCAACAGCAACAGCAACAGCAACAGCAACAGCAACAGCCACTGCTGGACTATCCATCACATTCAAAGGACTGCTCATGCTGTGTATTGACTAATTTGACCAATTCGTATCACTCGTCGATGAGAAACACCATAGTTAAGTTATAATAAGGCTAGACTTATTTTACCAGTGGTTTACGATGTGTTATTTATCCCTGTGGTATTCATATACAGAAAAAGAAAGCGCATACAGGCATTCAATGGGAAAAAAAAAAGAGACGTTTATATTTAATATTTTTTAATGATAATGATTGCACTTACTATGTAACTTATAGCTTGTAGCCTATTTGATGGGACACCAAAGTATATTAAAAGAGCAATAGTATGGTAAACACCCGTTGTTAGTTGTTTTTTTACACGAGTCGTCAAGAGTTGTCAAGAGTCGTTTTACACGAGGTGGAAGTTAATGTTTCAGAGCAGGCTGAAGTATGATTATTTTTATTCATAAAGGAAGTGACTATCTGTTTCAAGCCTTGGGTCGAATGATTTTTGTTTTTTTTTTTTTTCTTTCTTCTTTTAGTTTAAAGCTTGGTGGGATAAGGCATGATGTTTTAAAGCCTTACAGATGTTCCGCAACTCACAAGTGAGGGAATCGCAGCCGTATTACTGTAAAATTGGTTAACCTAACGCAGAAGTGCCAATCCAATCCAATCCAAATCCAACCAAATCCAATCAAATTCCAAAAAAACAAACAAAAAGACATTAACACCAGGCGACTTAACTCGTAAGAGTTGGGAGTCAGTAGGAGTCAGTAGGAGTTAGTAGGAGTTGAGAGCTGTGTGTTGAAAACACGAAACGCCTGGCTTTTTGTGCTTTTAAAAACAAGATTTCAACTACAATCCGACATTCATACTGAAGATATGTTTTTAGCTGTATGCCGGTTTAGTATTGTCTCAATTGATTCCCACGGTCCACAGTATGGGATATAACATAAAGGTAAAACCAAAAAGAAAAAAAAAAAAAAAGGTAAAGCTGACAGGCAGCCATAAGTGACAATCTGACTTGAAAGCAGTACAGATCCATAGACCAATCATACGCCTGCATACACTTAGAATCCCAGAACTCAAATTGTCACCGATCCTTTTTAACGGCCTACGGGATTTCGACTTGAAATATGAGACTCTGAGGCTGTTTGATTTGGAATGTAAGACTAATAATAATTAATACACAGTCGCACCTTCCCTATACATGATAGTTGATAATCCCGGATGCTGATTATGTCTGGTGGTAACATGTTGGTTTCACAGTGGTGTTCAGTCAGAAGTTAGCTCTCACTTCTTAACCTGAACTCTGGGCTGGACGGGTTGTGAGTTGCAATAGCGAGACAATCCAAACACCTCTTCTAGGCATTAAACAGTGGACAACAGACACTTACTGTAACCTTCCAAGCCAGATTCCACTCTGCATCTCCTGTTGATGAAACTGGTTGGGTTTGAGCTAGCTAGCAGGCAAGCTAGGTAGCAAGCAAGCAAGCAGGTAAGCAGGCAAGCAGGCAGACATTGCCACTACAACTTCTTGCGCGTATCGTAATTGTGGTGTGAAAGTGACAGATCAACCCGGACAAGACCTTACTTGTTTGGAGAAATTTCACCGATATCTTGACTCATATCCATTATACATCTCTAGCCTGACTTACTAGCCCCAAGATTCTCTATCCAGTTCACACTGGGATTTGAATGGCTTCGTATTATGATGGTGGTAGTAGCAGTAGTAGTAGTAGTAGCAGTAGCAGTAGTAGTAGTAGCAGCAACTATCAATCACGTGATGATTCACGTGACTTACATATACATATCTTTTCTTTTGTTTATCTCTTTTTTTTTTTTTGTTTTGTTTTTCGCGAAAAAGTTCGGTCTTTGGGCTTTAAGAAAAATTTATAACCAGCATTGGGCTTTCCCACTAGAAAGAAACAGGGCATAACAGCCATTAATTAAAGAGCTCTTGTATTTTTGTTTTGTTTGAACTGGTTGTGTCTCGAGCCAAACTTGAAATTACCTGTCTTAGTCTTTGATACTTTTTTCTATAGATAAATGTTTTGCATTTAAATGAAATGTTTAAAGAAGAGTCAAAGTTGAGAGATTCAATAGCAAAACTGTTATCAATACCCTCCGCTTTCGATAAAGAAAACTCCAATAACATCAAAAATGAACCGGTGTCTGATGCGTCTGTTCTAACGTGTGGGTGCTTGATTAGTGAAAGGTTTGCAAGGTCTTTGATTCCAAATCCATCGACTGATAAGTTCACTTGTCCAATTTGTCATTCAACTACAAAGATTTTGAATTCGATCGAACCATTAAGACAAATATTTGACTTGTTGGAATTGAAAGACCCTGAATATAAAAACATCTCCAATGGTAGGAAAGAATCGTTATTATCATTGTTTTATGCAGTCGCCACATCAATCAATAACGAGGGTTCATCGATGGCATTATCTCAAAAGCAAAAGCAACAAGAACGAGAACAAGAACAAGAACAAGAACGAGAACGAGAACGAGAACGAGAACAAGAACAAGAACAAGAACGGGAACAAGAACGGGAACAAGAACGGGAACAAGAACGGGAACAAGAACAAGAACAAGAACAAGATCGAGATCGAGAGCAAAACACAATCCCGCAGAGGTCATCATCGCCTTCTATTCAATCGTTCAACACTGTTCCATTAACCACAGCAAACACAGACCACCTAGCGTCAAACTCATCAATATCGAACAAATCATCAATGGCACTCACATTTAACCAGCCACCATTACACAAGTCATCGTCACAAACATCTTCGTCTTATGGCTCATCTACGAAACAATATCAGCAATCTATCGTGGATCAATACAAAGAGCACAAGGAGTATCTTTTTGTGAAGTGTTTCCCTACATACAGACGTCACTACCAATACCAGACTCATACCAAATTTTTCAAAACAAAGTCAAAAACGTTCTTGAACACCTCTATTTCCCCAAGCTGTAAACTCTTCGCCTTGTTGAGTTCTAAGAAGTGGGAGGTTTACAAAATCCCAGAAGCTCCAAATACCCAGCCAAAGCTGTATTGTTGTGGTACCAATCGTGGAGAATACGGTGAAACTTTTGAGACTTTGATGAAGCCTAATATGGATGACGAAATCAGAGGTGGTGGTATCAGCACGGTGAACGATCCGAATGACACGGAGTATAAGCTGAAACTGTCAAACTGGGAACATCTGTACTGCTCCATGAGTGATGAAGTTTTGCTTATCTCTGGTACGAATGGGATAATTCGAGTTTTTGATTTAAACAATATGGGGAAGCCGATATATATCTATTCGTCGAACTTCCCAATTAGATGCATTGACATATCACCAAACTCACAGCTAATTGCATATGGGATAACAGGGAAAGACCGAATAAATGGCTCAGAGCAAGCACTGATAGTGATGCACAGATTGATTTTCAAAAATCCCTTAGTCTCATCATCAAATTCTAAAAAGTCCTCAACCAGTCCGATAACATCCTCAAAGTTGAGCTTGGAAAAAGTTGACCCGATAACAATAACGTTTCCATATTCTGATCCTATCAATTATGTTAGCTTTTCAAACGACTCAAACTACCTATCATGCTCAACAGCTTTGGAGTCGAGATTCTTAACGGTACTGGTGAAGGATCCGTCTAAACCACGCCTCATAATGAAATCCATCCGAACGCTAGACACCTCTTTAGAAAGTGAAGGGATCACAAGCGTGAAGATGTTTCCTAACAACAAACTCATGATTGTCACGTCCGTTTCTTTCAACGCATCCCCAATAATAATAGACAACAACATTTCGCTGACAAATGGACTGCAGACAATAGCACAACCAAAAATGTTGTTGAAACTAGATGAGATTGGCTCAAACATCCACAACGCAACCGTATCGCCAAGAAACGACTCGATAGCGTTAATAGACCGAGACGGAACGGTTTATTTGGTGTTTACGACGAAGATGAACCAGGAGTCGAAAAGGTTGTTCGTCGTTGACCAGGTGAGCAATGCATTCAGGGCAAGGGAAAGTGCAAGCTTGAATTTCAGTCCCGATGGCCATAAACTATACGTTGTTGATAGAAAAGGGGTGTTGTACATTAATGATTTTGCAGCTGGGTTGCCGCAGAATCCTGAGATTACAAGATGTAAAGTTATTAATACTAATTGAATGATGATGAATTGCCATGTTATATAAATAGAAGCCTAATTATTAATAGCAACAAGTTACTCTGTTCAAGTGGTTTTTTTTTTTTTTTTTTTTTTTTTTTTTTTTTTTTAATATTTATTCATTTAAGCAAAGACCATTTTCGTTGTATAAGAGTGAATAACACAATAATGTCTTGTTTTTGAATACCAGTTAGTAGTAGCTATATCAGCATTAACAGAGTTTATAAAGATTAAAGAAGAATACTGGGCAAATATAAAACGGGTTCAAATAACACAAACCATAACTGAATAATCGAGCTGATATTCCATAAAAAGCTTTTCAACGAATCAAAAGCATCAAATGTTGGACCAAGCAAACAAAAGTTACCACAAGAAACCACTAACTAAATGATGTATAACTTTGCGTGAGAATTGAAATGTTCATAATCATAACACAATTTTTTTTTTTTTTTTTTCTTTTTCTTTTTCTTTTCTTGTTTCTTTAATAATACAAAGACGAATCTTCTCCAGTTCAAGATAGCAGATTTGAGATATTCATAACAGTTTTTTGCTCACCATCGCCATCACCATCACCATCACCGTCGCCGTCACCGTCACCGTCGCCTTCATTTGAAGTCAACAACCCTTCTTCATTCTCATCCTCGGTATTATTGTTACTGCGGATTGTCAAGTTCGTTGAAGAAGGGTACCTTGATATATCATTTGGACGGGATGTGAAGTTTGGATTTGATTGAATTGACGAAGGTGGTGGTAGTTTGATTGACTCTTGAGGTTTAGAAAAAGCGAAATCAGTCTTGAACAGAGTGTTGTGTGAAGATGGGTTGTTTGAGGATGAGAGCTGATACTGTGTGTGTTGCTGTTGAGATTGTTGAGGTTGAGCTATGTTCAAAGGCGTCAAGCCAGTTGGCAACCCTGAAATAGAGCCTCTTTGAGATGGGAAGTTAGGCGACAAGTAGGTTGATGAATGAGAGTTTTGTCTCTTTGATTGTTGTTGATAAGTGGTTGGGAATAATTCGTGTGCTAATGAAGATCTTCTTGAAGTGTTGTTTGAAGTATTACTCAACAGTGAATTGTTGCTCCACTCAACAGAAATGGAACTATTTCTCGACGACCCTCCTCTTGAAAATGGCGACGACGAACCGGTAGTTGTTAATATAGTCTGAGCAGAATGGCGTCTTGTGGGGAGCATTTGTTGTTCTTCAAGCAATCTTTTAACGCCAGGTTGTTGTTGGAAAACTTCTTGGGATATACTCGAAGACCTGGAATTTGAGCAGGGTGGTAACATATGCTGTTGGGAGTGTTGGTGATGCAGCACTGGGTTATGGAGAGTAAGGGATTGCTGTTGCTGCTGTTGTTGCTGTTGCTGCTGTTGTTGCTGTTGTTGCTGTTGTTGTTGCTGTTGTTGCTGTTGCTGCTGTTGTTGTTGCTGTTGCTGAACAGGTGTTAGTTGAGTTTGATGCACCACATTTGGAGATAAAGGTTGGTTTGCAACACCATTGACGGTTCTTTGATCACCGGATTGGAAAATCCCAGTGTTGAAAGAAGGTTGATGATGAATTTCAAGAGAGGAGAATGGTTGTATTGATGGTTGTTGCTGGGAAGTAATGGTTTCTACTATGGCTTGAGTTGAAGCCCTTCTCCTTCTATTTGCACCGCCGTTCCACCAATTCTTAATAGCATTATCGGATCTTCCGTTCAAATGTCTTGCAATTTCAGCCCATCTTTTACCGTATTTCGAAACAAGCTCTTCAATCAATTGACCTTCCTCTGGAGATATTGGGTTTCTATTCAACGAAGGTTTCAAATTTTGATGATACCTCTCTCGGCATTGTTTTGGTGTTCTTGAGCCAAGAGCCTGAGATATTTTAACCCAATTTGAAGGGCCAAACATGTTGATAGACTCAAGCAATTTCCGGTCCTCATCGGGAGACCAAGGACCTCTACGTAAAGTGGTTGCTGAAGCACCCTGTGAGTCTTTCAAAGGGTGTTGTTGCTGCTGTTGCTGCTGTTGCTGCTGTTGTTGCTGCTTCTGTGATTGATGTTGAGATGTCACTTGTTTCGATTGCTGCAGTGTCATGGATGAATGGACTTGATGCTGAACATGGGGAGGCAGCTGTTGAAGTTGAATATTAGGAGGAGGTATATGTTGGAAAGGTTGTGACATGATCTGATGGTGTTGTATCTGGGGTTGTGACGAATACTCTTGCTTTAATGAGTGGGATTGGGGATGCAGGGATTGGATGGAAGGTAGATGCTGTGGTTGCTGACCATCCAGTTTCTGTTGATAAAGCTGATGATAAACGGGTTGCGATGAGGTGTGCATTGTTTACTTTGATAATTAATGGTTGTTGGTTGTTGGTTGTTGGTTGATAGTTGATGGTTGTGGAAAGTAAAAGGTGTTATTGGTTTTTTTTTTTTTTCTTTTCCTGTGATTTAGAAGAAGAACTTAAAGTGATGATAGTTATTTAAATTTGCAGGGATAACAAAGATGGTGATAATGTGGTGGTGAAAAAAGCAAATCAAAGCAAATCAAAGCAAAGCAAGTGTTTGGGTATTATAAGGGTTAGTTGTTTATTGAATAGAATAGGAAAAAAGAGTTGCTTTAATTATTGCCCATAAAAAAAAAAGAAGAATATAAAAAGAAAAACACCAGGATTTTTTGTCTGTTTGTCTGTCTGTCTGTTTGTTTCTTTCTTTCTTTCTTTTATTTTCTTTTCTTTTCTTTAACAACACAGTTTAAAAAGTGTATAAATTCAATTCACAGAGGAAGAAGAAGAAGAAGAAGAAAAAACAAAGACGCAAAGCGTTCTTGGACGGGGGGAGGGGGAGAGGAGAAAGGTGGAATTGGATATTCTGTAGTGTTTTATTTACAGCAGAAATTTGCTAACGATGAAAGAGTAGAATGATGATAGTTCTTCTTGTTGTGTTAATAGACCAAAAGAAAGAAGGAAAGAATGAAAGAATGAAAGAGAAAGAAGGAAAGAGAAAGAAAGAAAGGATTTCAAGTGTAGGAAAATCAATCACTTTTTACAAGCTTTTCGTCGTTTTTTTTTTTTTTTTTTTTTTTTTTTTTTTTTTTTTTTTTTTTTTTTTTCCGAAATTCCAAAAAAGAAAGTAAATCCGAAACAAAAAACGGTTCTGCTAAAGAAAGAGAAAAAAAAATGGGTAAAAAAATGGGAAGTGAATGAAAAGTTTTGGTGTTTTTTCTGAGTAGAGTTAGATAAAAAGGTAAGAGAGTGAAAGAGTGAAAGATTAGAGAGTGTAGGAAGGAAAAATGATGGAAAAAGGATGGAAAAAGGATGGAGGGTGTTGCTTCAACGGTCAATCCGAAATCTAACGGTTATTTATGCGGGAAGCGTATTCCTATGGGTCCGGTGATAGAACCCACTTTAGATACTATCCTCATATTGATGATGTACTAATGATGTACCAATGATGTACTAATAATGTTTATCATGTGTATCATGTGTATCAAGACTAAAAAATTAGTGGAGCGAATAGTTACAGATAGTGTGCAGATAATGGGATACTGCATCCATCCAGAAATGAGCAAAGTACTCAGCTGATACAGCTTTAGGGGGGGGGGGGGGGAGACATTTCCTTTCATTCATTCTTTTTCCCATTGGTGGTGGTGGTGGCACTAATATAATAGTGGTAGTGGTAGTGGTGGTAGTAGTAGTAGTAGTAGTAGTAGTAGTAGTAGTAGTAGTAGTAGTAATGGTAGTAGTAGTAGTAGTAGTAGTAGTAGCGAGAGTAGCAGCGATAGTGGTATCTCTTAGTTGATTGCTATTCCTATTATTAAAACCAAAAACGAGTCAATACGAGCGTGATAAATGACTGCATCCTCGGTGGATAGATCGTTACTGTTCAGACCCACAGACAATGCCCATGGTATCAGAAACGAGTTGTTTGACTGTGCGTTTTGTGCGTTTTGTGCGTTCTGTGCGTTCTGTGCGTTCTGTGCGTTTTTTGCATGGTTATAGACATCTTGGAGGAAATGGAATGTGCTGGAGGACGGGTATCCTGCTCACCTTTCTCCACCAATCATAATTAATGATAAACTGTTGAAGCTGTCACCCAACAAAGATTATCTACTGATTTTATGCGGATTTCATGCGAGTACAAACAAGAACATCTCATCCAGGTTCACGTTTGTGAGGCTTGAGTAAATGAAAATCTCTCAATCTTTAACGCTTCAGTATGATCTTATCAGCTCATAAGATCATCGTCATCATCGTCATCATCGTCATCAGAGGAGGAGGAGGAGGAGGAGGAGGAGGACACACACCCTCCCCCTTCTCCCCCGTCATGAGCCGCGAGAGCTTACTGAGAATTGGGAACCGAGAGGCATGGTTATCTTCCCATAAAGTCCCAAAGGAGGGTAGGTTTATCTATTGGATCTTCACTGCCTAAACATGTAGAGCACCAGCATATTGACAGTCGATCTCCTTTTGATGTTCTGGAGTTATACTGTCCATGGATCCCCATTTCCTTACCAAACACTAAAGACTAATGTATTATTACCCTTCATGTACTTGATGGTGTATATCAATGACGTGTAGTCTTTTGTTGCTCTCTGGCTTGACTAACTCTAAACATGTTCATCACACTATATACTTAATCCCATGACAAGTGGAAGATGGGGCAAAGGGGGCAGATGGGGCAGATGGGGCAGATTGGACAGGTGAGAAAGGGGGCAGATGGGGCAGATGGCAGGTGGCAGGTTAACTCGCAGTAGTCTGAGATTAATGTGTCAAGTTATTTCCTTCAGAGATTATCACGCGAGCTAATACTTCATTTGCAGAAATGTCAGCCAAATAAATGTAAAACAACTGCACAGTCAAAACGTCAGTGGTGGAACTTTAATTCAAGCCCAACCGGTTGGATAAACAAAAACACCAAGCATTGTAAGGTGTTACATACTACGTCTTTATATATCTGCTGTAGCATGTCTTCCTAGAGAATGTTAGTCGCTTCAATATACTACTGATGCTATTGTTATTGTTATTTTGTTATTTTGTTTTTTTTTTTTTGTTTTTGAAGAAGCATATTATTAAAATAGTATACATTAAAGTGAGTTAGCGTTTATAGCAGGAAAAAGCTTAGTGATGGATCAAAGTTTAGAACTTTGTACTGAATTGAATTCTAATTAAATTAGACAAATGACGAATATGCTTCCAAAGCAAATGATTGAATAAATGTGAGAGTAGATGAGTGATCTTGTGTTTATTTATTTTTTTTTTTTGTTGTTGTTGTTGTTGTTGTTGTTGTTGTTTCTTCTTCTTCTTCTTCTTTTATTTTTAAAGCAGAGATTTAGTTGGTGACGATTTTATTTCCCCAACGATTCCCATTCCAAGTTATATCTCCCATCAGGAACTTCATAGTTTTGAATCAAGTCTAATACTTCATCAGCAGTGGTTCCAACTTTGATGATTTCCCCGTTCTTTTCACTAATAAATCCAGATTTGATTGAGCTTGTGATGAATTCCAACAAACCATCAAAGAAACCATCAACGTTGTAAAAAATAATTGGCTTATTGTGGATTCCCAATTGACTCCAGGTTATAACTTCCATCACTTCTTCCAAGGTACCGTATCCACCAGGCAAGGCAATGAATGCATTAGCTTCCTGACCCATCAATCTCTTTCTGGTGTGCATGTCTGGGACAATAGTAGTTTTCCCATACTCGTTGGAGATTGGGGTGATACCAGTATGGTTATCAACAGATTTCTTCAAAGTTTCGTTGTAAGCTTCAACGTTTTCAGTGATTGAGCGTTCTTTAGAAACAAGAGCACTTGGAATGATCCCGTGGACATAGCCACTGCCGTCTGAGCAGGCTTTGGCAACAGCACCCATCAAACCAGTGGTACCACCACCGTAAACCAAACCCCACTGCTTAGTGGCAATTTTGGCACCAAGCTCAGCAGCGTGTTGGGCGAAAATTGGGTTGTTACCGAAAGAGGAGCCGCAGAAGACACAGATAGTTTTGTCACTGGTGGTCATTTTGAATTGATTGTTGATTGTTGATTAGTTGGTGTGTTGTTGTTGTTGTTGTTGTTGGAATTTTCTAAAAATTGTTATTGTTGTTGTTGTTGTTGTTGATTACTGAAAAAGGTTGTTTTTCTTTTCTCTCTTTTATCAATCTTGAATAAGTTTAGAAACAGACTTTAGGAAATGGAAAGATGCGACTGGCAACTCTTTATAGTAAATTTCGTAACTGTTGCTATCACTAGTTTCACAGAATGAGAGAGACTCTTATCACACTGCTGAATAACCCACCAATAATCAATCAACCCCAGCATTACTAGGATCAACCGTTGGAAGGACCTTAGGTCATACAGTTATTGCCGATTATAGTCACGTGATGATAACCCGCACCGATAGCAATGCCGTCGGGAAGAAAACCAAATGCCAAGGGCAAATACATACATACATACATTATGTCTTTTATAAGAGCATTCCATCGGTCTCATCAAGAGAGAGAGAGAGAGAGAGAGAGGGAGAAAGAGGGAGAAAGAGAGGGAGATCGGAAAGACATACAATAACAACTAAGTTAACAATCAAGCAGATTCTTAGTTCTTGTAACCTATAAAAGTAAATGCTTAAAGTGAAACATACCGCCATCTCTAAGCAAAAACAACAAAAACAACAAAAACAACAAAAACAACAACAACAACAACAACAATTGACGTTATGTATAATGTTTTCATACTTCGCCTTCATAAATTCCCTTGGTTATCAAAATTCATGAGTTCTATAGTGACAAGTAGATTAAAGCAGCACACCACTTTTTATACAAAAGATGCACAAACAACAAGTTGAAAAAAAATTCCTACTTATAAATAAAAAGAGGAGTTGAAAATAGACGCCAACAATATACGCTATAGTCACGTGACTGACACAAAAGTCACGTGATGATGTGTCATTTACCAACTATTTAATATGCGTCAACAACAACAACAACAACAACAACAACAACAACAACAACAAGAAGCACTTATTGAAAGCTTGTTGAATCTTCTGGTTTGAATGGCTAAAAAAAACAAAAAGAAACAAAATGAACCAATTGCTCCTATCAGTTATTAAACTACTTAGAATCACCACAGTAAATTCAAATCTTTCCACCAATTTAGCGGTACGGCCCACAATTTTATGACGATGGCTTTAAAAAAAATCTAGTTTAAACAAACCACCAAGGTCTAAAAAAAAAAAGAGCTTTTAAAAAGAACTCATTATTAACAATATATATATATATATGTATATGTATACATACTTTTGTTTTATTAGACAAACAAACAAAACCTACAACATAGTACTAGCTTAAAATAAGCCAATTACCATTGATTAAGAGTTTCATAACAATCCTAGAAAAAAAGCAGTGTTTTTCTTCTTCCTTTTGTTTTTTTTTTTTTTTTTTCTTGTGTGTGTGTTACGTTGTGAAAAGAAACCAGCAAGGGTTTTAAAAAAGATTAGTGAGGTGGAGAGCATTTTAGTTTATATGAATATCAATATCAATATCAGTATATCACGCTATGAAAACTGCACATGATATGTTCAATATTGGACTATATTCTAGAGAAAAATCCAATAGTACATCACTCAAGAGCTTGGTTGATATTGAAACTGATTTATACAGATACTCTCTGAATGATCAAGATGAAGAACTATTGGAAAAGATGCAGAACCCCCCTTTGTCAAATGAAACATCTCCTCCGTCTGTCTCAACAGATTCGTCCATTATTCCTGATATAAAAGAAGAAGAAGAAGAAGAAGATGGTGATAGAAATCTGCTCTTGAACAATTTTGATCTTGGTAATGGGATAGTCCACGGCCATATCCATAACTTTGAAAACTTTACATATATTCATGGCCATATCCATACAAACGATCCAATCTCAATCCCTAGCATTTTGCCACAGCAACAGAAATTGAAAAGAAGATCCTCATCACATCGTCACTCGAATGATTCTCACTCGTTACAGTTTTCAGATTGTCAGCATTTTGAATTTTTAAACTGTCATGATCATGAAAAAAATCCAATAATAACAAGCGACGACTCTTTGAAATGTGAAGATGATGAGAATTGTAAACCCAAAATCGTTGAGATTTGCTGTGACGATGTTCACTCAAATGGTGATACACCGTTCCTTCCGTCATTGCCTCAATGTGCTGATATTTCAAATCATTCACACTCAAGTAATTCCACCACAGTTATTGACAAAACCGGTATAAACCAGGCCTTGAATGTGCCTGATCAAAGTAATACGTTTGAACACTGCAACTTTGACGATTGTGTGGATGTCAAATGCGATTTGGATACTTGTGGTTTTGATGATATTTTTTGCCAATTTTGTGAGGATGATGATGAATCTAAAAAAGAGCAAGAAGGGCAAGAAGAAGAAGAAGAAGAAGAAGAAGAAGAACAACAACAACAACAACAACAACAACAACAACAACAACAACAACAAACGTCGCAAACTTTACTGGAAAGCACCAACATTCTTGAATCTTCGTATAGTGACCATAAACACACAAAAAGGGTCAGGGAGGAGGAGGATGAGGAGGAGGAGAATCATTTACATCCATTGTATCACCACTTTCATCATCATCATCAGCAAAGTCATTCCGAAAAGCATCACCACCACCACATCCAGCTTCATGACCACCCAACAAAAAAACCCAAAGTTGCTGCTTCGTCATCCGTCAAATCTGGTAACGGTGTCATCCCATTTGAATGGAATTTGAAAAGCAACGCTAGGTGTGAATGGGAAAGCTGCTCCATAACGGTTGATAATACAACCGCTTTACAAAACCATATCTTTGAGAATCATATCTTGTCCGAGTATACCATAGATGCTGTACAGCCTGATAGCTTCAATTGTGAATGGAAAAACTGTGATTACTACACTGATGACTTGACAACTTTATTGAACCATATCACTGCAAATCACAGTTTCCAGAACGAATTGAACCTAACTGATTTGATGATAAAGAAAGAGCTTGACACACCAACACCGAAATCTATAACTTCAAGTGATCTTTCAACTAATTGTAAAAATGGAAAAGTCTTAGAGCCTGAAGATGCTGGCCAGATCGTTTGTGAATGGAGGCATGTTGACTTAGAAAACAATTTCACACACAGTTGTAGCAAGAAATTTGACAGTGCTTCACAGTTACAGGACCATTTGATTCAAGATCATGTTGGTTCAGGAAAATCAGAATATGTCTGTTTTTGGGGAAATTGTGAGAGAAATCACAGAACTTTCAATCAACGTCAAAAACTTATCAGACATCTTCATGTTCATACACAATACAAGCCCTTTGTTTGCTCAGTATGCCAGCACTCCTTCGCGGTTGACACAATGCTTGAACAACACATGAGAACACATAGTGGGGAGAAACCGTATAACTGCAAGATTTGCGATAAAAATTTTGCCACCTCAAGCTCATTATCTATTCACCACAGAATACATACCGGTGAAAAACCATTATGTTGCAAATATCCTGGATGCGAGAAAAGATTCAGCGACTCTTCAAACTTAACCAAACATATGAAGACTCATGAGAAGACTTTTAAGTGTGATTTTTGCTTAAAAAGTTTTAGTAAAAAAAAACAGTTGACTAGTCATATATCGAAATACCACCCCAAAGGAATGAACTACGCATAGTTTTCCATCTTCAAATGATGATGATTGTACTCTTCCTGTATTGTTTCATTCACAAAGGAAATGTCCTATTTACAAATTGAAGTATTTTTTAAACAATTCTTCACATGGAACTTGCGCGTTCAATCTTGTGCATAGCAAGAAAACCCCACTGAATTTTCTATGTAAACTGTATGTTTCTTCTGGAGGTGGTGTTAGCCTCTCTCTTAGCATCAATCCCATTTTGGCTTTAACTCTGTTTGTGACGTCCTGAGTTGCGAAATCGTACAACCCATGCTCACTATGTCTGAACGGTTCGCCTAATGTAATAACCGACTCAACATGTGCTTTAGCCATCTCTTCAGATTCAAGCCCATTTAAATAACCTAGAGCTTTGGAATATTCTGCAACTTTCGAAGAATCACCAACAACAGCATATCTCAAACAGCTCACATAGTCGTGGATAAACTTATCGCCATACTGTCTCGATGCGCCAAAGTCTAAAAGCTCAATCTTATTTGTTTGAGAGTTGTATAGGAAATTTGCCCAGTTTGGATCAGTTTGCATGAATTTGAACTGTGCGATTTCCTGTAGGCATAATCTCATGATGTTCGTAGCCAGCCAGTTCTGAGTGTCTTGATTCCAATTACCGCGGGTAACTTCAACACCTTCTAAGAAATCCATAGTTATGATGTTCCCATTTGTCAAATGATCATAGACCTTAGGAACAACAAAAACTGGATCGTCAGCTAGTAAAGTTTGGAATTTTTTAATACTCTCAGCTTCTCTATTGAAATCACATTCCCATTTCAGCTCGGTTCTAGCGTTGCCAATAGAGTTCTCTGCAAACATACCTTTTGGTAACAAGCTTGAAGCAGTCAAAAGCATCATCAAGTTATCCATATCTGAATCGATTGAGTCTTTTACACCAGGATATTGGATCTTCACCGCAACTTTTTCGCCAGTCGTCAAGACAGCCTGGTGAACTTGGGATATGGAGGCAGATGCAATTGGAACTTCATCGAACTCTTTAAAGTGGGTTCTCCAATCTTCGCCAAAATTATCTCTTAATATTCTATTCAGCTGTCTCGGAGGCATGAAATAGCCTTGATTTTGAACGTTTTTCAACAAGTCTGAGATTTCACGAGGCAAGAAGGATTGATCTTGAATTGAGAGCATTTGTCCAACCTTTAAAGCAGCTCCTCTCATTTTACGTAGTTTGTTGCCCAATAATGAAACGTTTTTTGATGACAATGCCATTGACTTCAAGTTGGTCTTCTTACCACTAGCAACGGCTTTCAAGCCGTCAGTAGCGGCATTTATTCCCATGCTTGTAGCTAGATGTCCATAGTGGAATAATCTTTGTAGTTTCGAAGATGGAATTTCAGCATATCTTGATTCATCCTACAACAAAAAAGATCTTGTTAGTTGAAATTGTCTTCGCATATCACAAAACGATGTTTATTGCAAACTCACTACTTGTCTTTCCTTTTCTTGGTCAATTGAGACTGCAACAGGTCTTTCAGGCTTTGATGAGTATTCTCTTCTTCCGTAAGGTGTTGTCTTCTTAGTATCTATTGTTGGTCTTTTCTCGCTGCTAAGGGTAGAGCTCGGCGTTGATTGAGCAGAAGAAGGAAGCACGGTATTTGATCTAATTGGTTCAGAATGTCTTATTTGTTGAGCTGTTTGGGACAGCTCTTCCCACATTTCATCATGGACCCTTAACGGTTTGGTCAATCCTGAAGTTCTGTAGAAATTGCACAGGTCGTTCGTCACGAGCTGGAAAGACCCGCTTCCAACTCTCGCAGCACTTCTGCATATTGTCAGCACTTCAAAAACAACTTCCTTTGAAATCATTTCTGTATTTTCTTTAGCTGGTGTTTATTTAGCTGAATTGGTTCTTTTTTTTAACTAAATTGGTTCTTTTTTTTAACTAAATTGGTTCTTTTTTTTAACTAAATTGGTTCTTTTTAGAGATTACCCAGCCTTTCTGATGTTCTTTCTGATGTTCTTGATGATGTTCTTGTTGTTCTTGTTGTTGTTGTTGTTTTCCAATATAAATTAAAAGAATAAAAAAACAAGAAAAAAAAAAAAAAAAAAAACTGCCATTTTTTGCCGGGTTAATAAAAAAAGCTCATCGCTATTAAAAAAAAAAATTTCATAGAAAAAAAACAAAAAAAACATTTCAGATTAATACTTTTAAAGCATTTTAAAGCTTGTTTTTTGTTCTCTCTCTCTTTCTCTCCCCTCTTTCAACAAAAGTGCTAAATAAACATTAACAATGGGTGACAGTGAAAGACCAAAGAAGAAATCCAAGATTGTGGAAACATCCCACGCAGAAAAAGTGGCCGAAAGGGCTGAAGAGGAGCTAATGAACCATCCTCATCCTAAACAAGAAGAACATCTCAACTTTCATAACAATGGTGAATTCAAAGACTTAGTTCCTAACAAAACAACGGCCAAACAGGCTCAGCAACTAGAAGATCATGATTACAATCCTTTCACCGGATCCAAATTCTCTAAGAGATATTTTGATATTCTGAAGGTGCGTCGTGATTTACCAGTCCATTCACAACGTGATGAGTTTTTGAAGGTTTTTCAATCCACCCAAATCATGGTTTTTGTTGGTGAAACTGGGTCTGGTAAGACGACCCAAATCCCTCAATTTGTGCTATACGACGACTTGCCTCATTTGAAAGGAACCCAGGTTGCTTGTACCCAACCTCGTCGTGTTGCTGCTATGTCTGTTGCTGCGAGAGTTGCCGATGAGATGGATGTCACTTTAGGGGAAGAGGTTGGTTATAATATCAGATTTGAAAACAAAACTTCCGACAAGACTATTTTGAAATATATGACTGATGGTATGTTATTGAGAGAAGCTATGGAGGATCATGATTTGAAACGTTATTCTGTTATCATATTGGATGAAGCACACGAACGTACACTAGCCACTGATATCTTGATGGGTTTACTAAAACAGATTTCGCTAAGAAGACCAGACTTGAAAATAATCATCATGTCTGCTACTCTAGATGCCGAAAAATTTCAAAGTTATTTCAACGATGCTCCATTATTAGCCGTCCCAGGTAGAACACACCCAGTTGAGATTTACTATACACCAGAATACCAAAAGGACTACTTAGACTCTGCCATTAGAACCGTTTTACAAATCCATGCTACTGAAGGTGAAGGTGATATCTTGTTGTTTTTGACGGGTGAAGAAGAAATTGAAGATGCATGCAGGAAGATTTCTCTTGAAGGTGATGAACTAATCAGAGAACAAGGCTGTGGTCCGTTAAGTGTCTACCCATTGTATGGTTCGTTGCCACCACATCAACAGCAAAGAATTTTCGAACCTGCTCCAGAAGCTTTCAATGGACGTCCAGGTAGAAAAGTCATCATTGCTACCAATATTGCAGAAACCTCTTTGACTATTGATGGTATTGTTTATGTTGTTGATCCAGGATTTTCAAAACAAAAAGTTTACAACCCAAGAATTAGAGTTGAATCTTTATTGGTTTCACCAATTTCAAAAGCCTCGTCCCAACAAAGGGCTGGTCGTGCTGGTCGTACAAGACCCGGTAAGTGTTTCAGACTATACACGGAAGAAGCATACAAGAAAGAATTGATAGAAACCACGTATCCTGAAATTTTGAGGTGTAATTTGTCATCGGTTGTTTTGCTGCTGAAAAAAGTTGGTGTTGATGATTTAGTTCATTTTGACTTTATGGATCCACCAGCCCCAGAAACTATGATGAGAGCACTGGAAGAATTGAATTATTTGGCTGTTTTAGATGACAACGGTGATCTAACCTCGCTAGGTAGATTGGCATCCAACTTCCCATTAGATCCATTGCTAGCTGTCATGTTGATTGGTTCTGCAGATCACAAAGTTTCTGAAGAAATCTTAACTATTGTTAGTCTGTTGAACGTTCCAAATGTTTTTGTTAGACCAGCCAGTGCTAGAAAGTATGCGGATGAAGCCAAGTTATTATTTGCGGATCAGAGTGGTGATTTTATTACACTGCTGAATGTCTTCAATGAGTTTTTGAGAGCTAAAGATGAAGGCAATATAAATCAATGGTGTCGCGATAATTTTGTTTCATATAGAACATTACAACAGGCTATAAACATCAGAAAACAATTAGCCAGAATAATGGAGTCCTTTGACATCCCATTGCTTTCCACCGCGCAGGATGACAAAAAGTTCAACAAATACATCACCAGGGCCCTTTTAGGAGGGTTCTTTATGCAAGTTGCCATTAAAAGCGGGAAAAACTACAAGACTGTTGATGGACAGGACGTGCTAGTGCATCCTTCCACCGTGATACCAACCTCGCCTGAGTTCTTGCTGTATAACGAGTTGGTGCTCACCTCTAAGACTTATGTCAGAACCGTCCATGCAGTCAAGGCGGACGAGCTCAAAGCCTACTCTTTCTTCAGTGACTACAAGTTCTAGTTCCCATTATATTAGAGTAATAAACCTATACTTGATCTATACCTGTAGATACGTTTATTGCAACGCTTTCACATATAAATAAATATATAAATATATAAATATATAAATATATATATATATAAATATATATATAAGAAAAAAGCCTCGCTATCCACTTCCTAAAAGAGTTCTAAAAAATCACCAAAGAAAAAAAAAAAAAAAGAAAAGAAAAAGAAAAGAAAAATTCATTATTGAAAAGCATCAAAAAAATACATCAACACTTTTTAAAGGTAAAAAAAAAAAAAAAAAAAGACGTCAAAAAAAAAACAAAAGGTCTAAATAAAGAATCTTTATTTTCTGTTTCCTGAAAAATCATACAAGCATTAGCAACAGTATTGTTTTGTTGTGTTTTGTTTTGTTTTGTTTTGTGTTTTTTTTTTTTATTCTTTTTTTTTATACTATGAAACATCACAACTCGCGGCCGTCGAGATCCTCGCCTTTAGCGTCGCTGGATGACACCGTCGATACACTTGCTGTCAACGAGGCTGATACCATGCTTCCACTGAATAAAGTACACCGCAAGTCCAGTTTGGACAAGTCACTGGTGCCCACAAGTGAAGAGGTCAAGCTGAAGGATCCACTGATATCCACTCCGTCATTAGAGCAACAAGACAAAGAAGATAACACTAAGAAAAATAACGGTAACGATAATAATAATAACAATAACAATAATAATAATAACAATAACAATAACAACAACAACAACAATAATAATAATAATAGTGCAAGTCCCAACGACGAGGGGGAAGTCTCAGATGGGCTTGAAGATATAGAGAACAATATGGAGAAATCAAGCATACCTCCCCAGCTGATGGAGAAACTTTCGAGGTTTTCCCTGTTTAAGAACGCTCCAATATCGTTCCGTAGAGCTATTGCTGGCAGACTGAAACTGATGCAGCACCATTCCCAAGAATACATAGTGAAATTCGGAGAACCTGCTAAAGCAATGTATTGGATATTAAGAGGAAGTGTTGCCGTCACTTCTCCCGATGGTGAAGCTGTTCATGCTGAATTAGTTGCTGGTCAATTTTTCGGTGAGATTGGGATTTTGTTCAATAGGCCAAGAACAGCTACTGTTATCGCGAGAACAAAGGTATTGTTGGCAATCCTAACGGTTGATAATTTCAATGCTGTTCTACCCGACTTTCCTGCTGTTGAGAGAATGATTAGGGACGAAGCCCAGGAAAGACTTTCGATGCAAGATAAAAGAAAGAGAAATGGTGTCACCAATATCATACCCAGTCTCAACTTGACTTTGATGACTGACAAGGACTCTATTGGGACAGCAGCTTCGAACGTTGCCAATGCTGTCTCTACACTACCCGGTCCGTCTATTCCCCCACGGCTCAGCGCTCTTGATAACAATCCATCAGGCCCAATATTAAGATTGGAGACTCTTTCACAAAGCTTACTTTTAGACAATACAAGATTTGATTTACCCCAAATTCATGATAATGTTGACCATTCTATTCCAACAAGAGATTTTCTTAGAAGCTTACCAATGTTCACTCTATTGCCTTCAAACATCATTCATGAATTGGTTCTAGGCGTTGAACCAAGACGATTCGAGTCTTTTGAATACATTGTCAGAAAAGGTGAAACCGGAAGAGATATTTTCTTCATAGTCAATGGAGAGGTTGAAGTATTACACCCAAAAAGAATTTCGTTGGCTTACTCTGAAGGTGATAAAGACAAGAAAGTTGATAGAGTCACTGCAAGATTAGGAACTGGTCAATATTTTGGCGAGATGGCTTTCTTACAGTCATTGTCTGAAGATAAGGAAAAAATAGAAAGAAGCGCAGATATTAGGTCGATTACCACAGTTGATGTCCTTGTTGTTTCAGGTGACCAGCTGGAAAACCTATACTCGAGATACCCGCAAATCTGTGACGAGATGCGAGAAACTGCCACTAAGAGATCGAATAGAAATAAAGACACGGAAGAGGTTGAAATAAAGGATTCTCCATTTGACAGATGGTCAGGATTTGGTTCAAGAAGAGGCTCACTAATCAACAATTTGTCACCTTCTCAGCTTCCGTCAAGACAAAGTTCACCGCCACTTGTTCCACCACCCCCTCCTATATCATCATCATCATCATCATCATCATCATCGCATGATGTTGGACCAACAGATGTAACATTTAAAAGATCAACATCACCATTATCAACAAGCTCAGAACAATCCTCCGTTATGTCGCCCAATGCGTCAATTTTCAAAGATTCCTTTTCAAGCGCAGGGACGAGTATAGCTGGGAACAATTCTGATGACTCTTTCAAACACCCGGTCACGAGAAAGAGATCTATATCAACAATTTCACCAAAAATGCAGCCGCCATTCAAGAGTTCCGAACCTCTGAATTTAAACTTACCACCAATGAATCCAGTATTGCCTTCAATGAGCAACTTCCCGTCTCAACAACGACTACCACCGTTCCAATACATGAATCATGCAAAAAGATTAAGATTGGGTTCGATAGGTGGACAACGTCGTCGCTCCTCAATACTAAGCACTGGTGCACTGCCCGATAGGCTACTATTAAGGGTTTTCCAATTTTTATCGTTACCAGACCTAATGAAATTAAGAATCATTTGCAGAAGATGGAGACAGCTATTATATGTGGCACCGGGATTTTTTGAAAATTTGGACTTGAAACCTTTCAATACGTCAATTGATGATAAAGCTCTAATACAAATCACCGATTTCGTCGGATCAAGGCCCAAAGTTATTGATATTTCTGACTGTTTCCACGTTACAGATGTTGGTTTCTGTTACATGGTGAATGAAATTGGTATGAGTGGAGAGATCAAGATTATCAAAATGAGATCCGTTTGGGATGTCAGTGCAATGGCTATCATGGATTTAGCTGTTCCCAGCATTGGCCATCATATTGAAGAATTGAATTTAAGTAATTGCCGGAAAGTCCGCGATGATGTTATCGAAAGGATCATAGGATGGAAGAAAGATAAGAGTTCACAACAGCCATCGTCATCGTCAGCTTTATCGAAAACTGAGGAGCCATATGGACTTTCTTCGCTAGACGAACCCATTCCTGGAATGGAAGATTTTGACGGTGGTGCTGGTGGTGATGGTCAAAATACTGTTGGATGTACTAATCTGAAAAAACTCAATCTTGGATATTGCAAGCATTTGACTGATCGCTCGATGTATCATATCGCATTGCACGCGAGTGAAAGGTTAGAATTTTTGGACATCACAAGATGTACAACGATAACAGATGCTGGGTTTGCATTTTGGGCATATCAGCCTTTCCCAAAATTAAAACAATTGAAGTTATGTGATTGTACATTTTTGAGTGACAAATCAATTGTTGCTATTGCCAGCTCTGCTCAATTACTGGAAAGTTTGGACTTGTCATTCTGTTGTGCTTTGACTGATGTTTCCATTGAGGTCATATGTTTAGGATGTCCAGGATTGAAGTCGTTGAGTTTATCCTTCTGTGGCAGCGCTGTTAGTGATTCCACATTACTAGCGATTTCTATTCATCTGAGAAACTTAGAATCTCTGGTCATTAAAGGCTGTGTTAGAGTCACAAGGGCTGGTGTTGATGCATTATTGTCAAGTTCTATTCCTTTGAAATATTTGGATATTTCCCAATGTCGTAATGCTCATACCTATAAGAACAACAGCCCAGCTGCTCAGATAACTCCTAGAGCTGGCTCAAAATCCGCTTTTGTCACTACCAGTCATGACAATGTTGTTGAGATAGTTATTTGATGTGGGAATTTGATGTGGGAATTTGATGGAGTTGTATTCAGATTGTGTGTGTGTTTTGTTTTTTATTTGTTATTTCACAAAGACGTTTATGTACCCCCCCCCCCTCTTCTTTTATGTTTTATTACTTTAATGACGTTTATGATATTATATTTATTTTTATAGTCTTGCCGTAATTCTTTACATTGAATAAGCTGAACGTGTGTTATTATTTCTTTTCTGCTAAACCTAAACTAACCATGATGAAAATAACCCGAAAAAAAAAAAGGGTCATTTGATATTGTCTAATCAATAGACAGAGATGTAGTTATTTATACGCTCTTTTTGATTTTGAGCAATACATTCAGCAATCCATGTGATATTACGAACCTCTTGTTCTTTCGATTTGACCCAAGCCCAAATCGTACTAATGGTGAATTGCTGAGTGAAAGCATCTCTGCATAATTCCATTTCCAACTTGTAAAAATGATCTTCCAAAGTTTTACCACCGACATTGTCAAAGAACGATTTATACTCGTAAACGTATTCAACAACGCTTCTTATTTGTTCAACATCTTCAGCTTGACTTAAATGTTCTGTTCCCAATGGGTACAATTTACCAAAGGCTGGCAACAAAGACTTTCTTTCATCTGGTGATATATCAGAATCAAATGAGTTTAGAGAAATATTAATGGCACGTCTATCAGCCTCGAATTCCAATAGGGATTTCATGATTGTAGCGGATGGTTCGGGTTGTTTTGAGCAGAATTGGTAAAAATCTTCCAAATACGCTTTATATAGTTTATTTCTCACGATTTCAATATTCAAATCGTCCAGGTCATCAGCAGTTAGACAATCTTTGAAATATGGGGCCAAAGGAGTATCAACAAGAACCGTTTGATATAACGATTCAATATCTGTGGCAACCGACAAAGTAGGCAATGTTTCAAACCAGCCCAATGGATGACATCTCTCTAAAATCTCAGATTTATCCCTATTGTGAATAGTACCAGTAATCATCAATGCAACATTGTCAATCATGTATCCATAAGTGATATAATCCATGAATTGAGCCAAAGGTTGAACAGCTTGGTCTCTAATGTAGTTGAATTCAGCGTACAAGCTTTCCGAAGCCTTATCTTGAATGGTTGAAGTTGCTAATGGAGATGGAACATTGGCTAAGAAATTACCATAATCAGTTGAAGATAGTTGTAATTTCAAATCGTCCAAGTTTTCACATTGTGTCAAGTTAATATATTGGTTGGAGGTGATTAAACCATTTCTGTAGCCACGGACAACACCTTCGATGTAGCCACTGTTGATTTGTTGTTAGTCAAAAAAGCAAAAAATCAAAAAAGCAAAAAAGCAAAAAATCTCGTCATTTTAAGTGCCATATGCGATAACACATACTTATCAATATTAAAGAATAAGCCTTCCATGTTTTTTTTTTTTATTATTATTATTATTATTATTATTGTTGTTATTTTCTTCTGTTTACAAAGTATTCTATGAAATGAGTTAAAGTGGAGAGAAACAGAACAAGCAAGTTATGCAATACTTCTTTCCTTTTCCTTTTCCTTTGTTTAATTTAATTAGGAGGTGAGATTTGAATTTTTGATATTTTTGATGTTTTTTTGACATTTTAAAGAAAAAGGTATAAAAAAACAAAGAAATAAAAGGCGGGTAACTCTTTTAATGCCTTATCAATTCCAAAAGTAGATAAAGAATGAAGAAAGAAAGAAAGAAAGAAAGAAAGAAAGTGAAATCCATCCATGAAAAGAAAAACCAATTCACCATTAAGAATACTATAATTTAGTTTGCTATTGGGAAAACCTGAGATGTCTGATACTGCTGGTGAAACAATCATAGATGAGGCTGCTTTGGAAGTGCTTTTACAAGAGCTTTCTATAGACCTTCCTGGTGAAATTACGTCTGTATTAGAGAACAAGTCACTTCATCATGAAATACTCAAATATCTTGATGATGTCAGCTCAATTGACTCAAAGGACTACTTATCCTCGGTTCCTCCAACCCCCGCTGCTGATGGGAAGCTTGCAGACTCAAGAACTTTGGTTCAAGATATTGCTGAGCTGGAGGCGTCCGAAAGATCAATCAACACAACTTTGAAAAATCTGATTGTAACTTCACATGATTCGATCATTGACAACAAGGAAGTGCTGAATCAAGCTACGAATCTGTTCCAGGACCAATTCAACTCAAACTTGAAAACCGTTTGGAGGCTATTTAATGAAGGAAACTTGAATGAATATGGAGAGGATGAAGATGCCGATTTACATGAATTGGAAGCTGATTTAGAAAAACAAAACCACCAAAACACATTTCGCTCAACAGTTTCCAAAATCAAATCAGCAGAGAATAAAGATGAAGAACGCAACAAGAACTTGACGATAGTGCTGGAGAATATGGATCAGCTATTGAGTATTTTAGAATTGCCTTCATTGACTGGAGCATGTATCAAAGCGGGCTACTACTCTGAGGCATTAGAGATCAGCTCGTACACTAGAAGATTGGCTATTAGATTCCCGAATAACGATCTCATCAAAGAAGTTGAAGGAGGAATAAAGAACGAAATGTCATACATGCTAACTGGTCTAATAAGATTACTAAGAACAAACATGAAGCAGTCATCGTTGATAAAAACCCTATCATACTTGAAAAGAGTCCCTCCCTTCAGCCAAACCAATGACTCGATAGGCCAGCTGAAAAGGATTCTACTGCATTCTAGATACCAGTTTATCAAATCAGAATTGGATTCGTTAACCCCATTGAAAGATAGTGAATTGTGGGAAAAGTTTTTAAAAAGAAGTATTGAGGTTATCAGGGAACATTGTTTTGGCTCAATCATGACTTACAAAAATGTTTTCCCTGATATTGATGATATTGAGCTTGCTGAAGTTGAAATAACCCTTGAACCAAGACCTAAGAAAATTATGGAGACTACGATTAATAATGAGATAAATGAAGAAACTGAAGTGAAAGAAGCACTAGAGGAAAAATCCATCAGCGGAGAAATTGAGGAAACGGTAGGATCTGAAGATACGATGGAGGCTGAAGCAACCCCCCAATCTAAAACAGTCGAAGAGAGGATAGAAGAACAAAAAGATTTAAATGAAGGCGATAAAGAGCTGTCCTCAAGCACAATTGGCCAGGAAGAAACTATTGAACAGGCAGAAACTATTGAACAGGCAGAAACTATTGAACAGGCAAAAACCAAAAAAGCAGCTGGAGGTCTGAAAGATGAAGAACACTCAAAGCCTGAACAGGAATCTGGCATGAAAGAGCCTCAGTCTATTGTACAAGAATTTAATGACGAAGATAGTGTATTATCAACCACCGACAGAAAACCATCCAACTTGCTTCTTTTTGAGTTTGTTCAACAAGTTGTGAAACAACTGCTGCCTGTTCTTGAATTATCTCTAACCAATATTCACCAAACGTCTATAAGGGATGGATTGTATTTGCAATTAATTTACTGTGCAAAGAGTTTAGCAAGAATAGACGAAAACTTTGGGGATCTCATGATCGTTTTATTATTGAATCTCAAGTCGAACAACGAGTTCCTGATAGATAGAGATGCATGGATCAACTCAATCGAAAAGCAAAAAAAACTGGCTAGTAGCCTGAATAGATCATCATCTTGAGTTGAAAAAATTAAAAGATTTATAGGTTTATGAATTTCCCTGTAGATCGCTAGTAATCTGAACTTTGATGCATTATAATATAAGCCTGGGTGTATCACTATAAATCAATCACCATGAATCAATCACCATATATCAATCACCATATATCAATCACCATGAATCAATCACCATCGCTTATTGCTTATTGCTTATTGCTTATTGCTCATTTCTTATCGTGCACTTACCGAAATTTCCATATTGGGTGAAATTTCAGTTCGGGCAACATTTTCAAGAATTGCTTCAAGGCTTTTGATATTTTTAAGTATCAAAACAAAATAAACAAAAGGTAAAAATTCTAGCTCCAACTAGTTTCGAAGAAAGATCAAGCTGAAGACCCATTATCTGCACAAAATATGAGCAGTGTAAGTGACTTGTTTTTTTTTTTTTGGTTTTCTGGAAACTCAATTAGCTCATTTCACTAACTTTCTAGTCTAAATTTGAGGCCTCTTCAGGATTGCCTAATGGGACAGCTGCTCCCATCTTAGATAGTAAACCAGCAACCCAGAAACCAACACAATCAACTGCAAAAGCACCAGTTGAAGATCCTTTGAAAAACAGCTCTGTGGTCAATGGCTCTGCTAAAGACCCTACGGTCAAATTGAGTGAAAATCACCCTATTGATACCGAAACTTTTAAAAAAACAACCGAGACATATCCATGGGAGAAGATTGGAGCTTTTAACGAAGGTAAGAAATTTGATCGCTCGTTCATTGCTGACTCTCATTTGATAAAAACTTATATTGCTGAAACATTCCATGCAGATTGGTACTGGAACACCAGCTTGGTCATCGGAACCTGTTTCTTTTCTTGGTTAGTTGCCAGATTAAGATTTGGTATCTTTGGGTTAGTTTTCGTTTTATTAGGAACAGCATCTGTTTATCGTGCTGAATATCGTCGATTTAAAAGAAATGTCAGAGATGACATTCAAAGAATCACAGCAGCCGAAAGGTTGGAAAAATCGTTTGAATCAATGGAATGGTTGAATTCGTTCTTGAAGAAATTCTGGGTTATTTATATGCCAGCTCTATCCGATACTGTCAAAACTATAGCCAACGAGCAGCTAAAGGATCTAGCACCAGGGTTTGGTATTGATGCTCTATCACTGGATGAATTCACCTTGGGTTCAAAAGCGCCTGCAATTCAATCAATCAAATCTTATACCAAAAAAGGCCGTGATATTGTTGAAATGGATTGGGCTTTTTCGTTTACTCCAGACGATGAATCTGATATGACCAAGAGAGAAATTGAAAAAAAAGTGAAACCAAAAGTTGCATTGGGAGTGAGAGTTGGTAAAGCTTTTGTCTCCAAGAGTTTGCCTATCTTGGTTGAAGATATGTCTGTTGCCGGTAGAATGAAAGTCACGCTAACATTGTCTCTGAATTTCCCTCACATCAAGCTTGTTTCGATTTCTTTATTAGAGCCACCAAAAATCGACTTTAGCTTAAAGCCTGTAGGTGGTGACACTTTTGGGTTGGACATCATGACTTTTATTCCTGGTTTATCCACTCTTATTAATACTATTATCAATTCCACAGCCGGTCCAATGTTATACGCTCCAAACCATTTGGATGTCGATGTTGAGGAGCTGATGTCTGGTCAGATTAGTGAGGCTATTGGTGTTGTTGCCTTGACTATCAGAGGAGCCGATGATCTGAAAGATTCTATCAACCCTTATGTCCAAGTCGTCACTGATGCTGAACCAGAGAAGATCATCCGTACAGATGTTAAAGCTAAAAACAAATCTCCACGTTGGAACGAAACCAAATACATTATTGTTAATTCGTTAGAACAAAAATTAAACATTGACGTGTACAATTTTAGCACTTTGAAAAAAAAAGGGTTATTGTACGGCTCGCATGATTTTGATCTAACTGAACTACTACAAAAGGACTCTCAACTTAATATCAACAAGCCAATAGTGTCATCTGGTAAAAAGAAAGGTTTCATCAATTACGATATTCGTTGGTTCCCGGTACTAACCAACAAGAAACTTGCAGGCTCAGACGATGCAAACGAGGGAGATGTTGCAGACACCGAGGTTGGTATCTTCAAGTTTCAATTACATCAAGCCAAAGGCCTAGATGGCACTATTTCATTAACCGGACAATTGAACCCTAAAGCAGAGTTGTATATTGATGGTAAATTAAGTCACACTTTCAGAACCTTGAAACGCTCAAATGAACCAGCATGGGAAGAAGGTTTGGAACTATTGATTACTCAAAAATCATCCACAAAATTGAAACTAGTCATCAGCGAGGCTGGTTCTCGTAACACTGTGATTGGTACCATTAGTGAAAGCTTGGATGCGCTGATTTTTAACGTTGCTAATGGTGATGGTATCCTCCCATTATCCCCACAAGGTAATGTTCGTATCAGTGCTGTATGGAAACCTGTGTCTTTGAGCGGTGTTGATGCTGGAGCTAACTACATTCCACCAATTGGTATCGCAAGAATCCACTTACAAAATGCTAGAAACTTGGTTAATTTGGAAAAAGTTGGTAAAGTTGATCCATACGTTAGAGTTCTGTTGAACAGCAAAAAGAAATACACCACCGCCTTCCACCCTGATACTCTTGATCCTGATTTCAATGAGGTTTTTTTCTTGCCAATCACCTCTGAAACTGAACATATTACACTTGAATTATGGGACGATCAAAACTTAGGGAAGGATCGTGAATTAGGATCCACTAGCTTTTCAATTGCAAAATTCATCAAGAGAAACCAAGATGGATCATTGTTATTTTATGATGGTTCCCAACAAGTTTTGTCTTCTGGTTTACAAAGAAAAAATAAGAAACCAAAGGGTGAAATTTCATATTCGGTTTCCTTCTTACCAGCAATTCCTGTCTACTCTGTTACCGAACTCCAAGAGTTGGAACAAAAGAAAGAGCAGCTAGCTGCAAAGAAGATTGAACAAGAGAAACAGCTCAAAGAATGGGAAGATATTTACAAGAAGAATCCAAATGACTATGAATGGGTTGATGTTGAGGACAAAGATGTTGAAGAGTCTGGTCCTGCTAAGGAAATAATGTCTTTAGAACAATTATTGACTTATAGATCTGGTACTCTAGGTATCCATGTAACTGGTGGTAATGTCAAGAAGGCTAATTCATTTGTTCAAATTTTGTTTGATGATTACGCTTCGCCAGCTTTTACCACGTCTAGATCGGCTAGCCATGATATTAATCCTGAGGTGGGTGATGCGTTTATTCGTGACTTACCAAACAGTTTTATCATTTTCAGAAACACCAAGAAAGCCACTGTTAAAGACCCTGACAATATTATTGATGAAGCAAGTTTTAAAACTATTGATCTTTTACAGAAAGGTTTCGAAAACCCTACCACTATTAATGTTGGATCTGCTCAACTAAATGTCAGATTTGAGTACTTCCCTTCGGCTATCAAATTACCACCATCTGAGACTGTTTTAGACACCGGTAAAGCTCAAGTTGAGTTCTTAGATGCGGATAATCTAGCTCCTGCTGATCGTAATGGGAAAGCCGATCCTTTCGTCACAGTTTCATTCGGTGATACTGAGATTTTCAAATCAAAAGTTGTCAAAAAGACATTGAATCCAGTTTGGAATGAAAGTGCCATGATTCCAATCCTGTCTAGATCCAGACCAATGTTGGAAATCAAAGTTTGGGATTGGGATAGAGCCGATTCGAATGAAGTTATCGGCTCTGCCATTTTCGATATTTCAAATGTCACACCATTGACTTCTGAAATTGTCACCTTTCAATTGAAACCTCAAGGTACTGTTCGTGCTAAAGTCAATTTCCAACCAGAATATATTCGCCCAAAAGTTGGGGAAAGTGAATATGGAATTGGCCTATCTTCAATTGCTGGAGCTCCAATAAAAGGTGTTGGAGTTGCTGCTAATTTAGCCACCGGTGTTGTTGGAGGTGGTGTCGGGGTTGCTGCTAGTGCTGTTGGTAAAGGTGGATCGTTATTTAAAAATGTTCTGACTGGTAAAAAGTCCAAAAAGTCTTTTGATCAACCAAGAATCTCTTCAGACAACTATGGCAATGATGTTCAGTCGTTGAGATCTGGTAAATCAAAACCACAATTGAATGAAAACTACAACTCTCCTAAAGCCTCATCCCCAAGTTCTGCTGCTGCTGCCAATGGTGCTGCTGCCAATGGTACTGCTGCTGGAACTGATACTGCTGCTGGACCCGGTGCTGTTGTTGGAACTGGTGCTGCTGCTGCTGCTGCTACTGGTGCAAACGGCGGTCCGCCATCTGTCAGATCCCAACATTCAAGAACTACTTCTCAAGTGTCCACATTCTCTTCTGCTGCTAATGGCAAAACCTATACCAGAGGCCAATTGATCATCAGATCAGGTACGGATATTGGTAACCATGCCCAAGTAAAAGTCTCATTAGCCATCAATGGTAAATTGAAAGAGATTTATCACACAAAGAATGTCAAGAGTTCAAACAGTTTAATCAGATGGGATGAAGAAGTCCAATTTGATGCCCCACAAGAAGCAGAGATCGTTTTCGGTGGTGTCATCCATCACAGGCTGTCTAAAGATCGAGAACTGGGTACTGCTAGTATCAAACTATATGATGTCATTGATAGCCCTCGTGATATAGACTTGGACTTAGGTTCAGGTAAGATCACCGTGAGTTTCAGATATAGTCCTGACCCTGAGGAGCAACCTTCTACCCCACCACCAGAAGGTTGGTAACATGATTGATGCCTTAATGTCCTTGTTGGTTTTTCCCATGTTTGAAAGTTTATGTACAATTACACTTTATATACTGTTATCCTACTTTATATTATAATTATATCGATAATTTTGTTTATTACCATTTTTCTGTTTTTTTTTGGTTTCTTTTTCATGTAGCACGATATATACAGAGATATACATACATGATTACAATGAAGTGGTTGTCCTTATTTATAGGGATTTCCCAGTGTAGTATAGTATAGTGTAGTATAGTATAGTGTAGTATAGTATAGTATAGTATAGTATACTATATTATATTACATTATATTATATTATATTATATTTATTACCCTATTCAACACCTTAACACCCACCACCACCAATACAATATATAAAACTCGTAATATTATCTAATCGCGAAAATCGCGAAAATCGCGAACTAGTTGGATGCTTTTCTGAAATTTTCCACCAAAGAAAAAAAAAAAAAAAAAAAAAAAAAAAAAAAAAATAACTGTGACTGTTCTTTTCGCGAACCCTAAAACTCTTTTAGGGAACAATTTGAGAGATATCAGTCTGAAATATACTCTTACTCAAAGATTTAATAAGGAGCCACATGGTAAATTTCAGACCAATTACCGTTTATGGGCAATAACATCCAAACACCAGACTCTCTGATGGAGTTGATCAATGTTGAATCTACACAAACAATACCAATAGTCAAAGACTAGCTGAAAGTCGTTTAACGTCAACAGAACAATAAAAATATATCAAAATGAGCGCCCAATTAGTGAGTGATAGTGAATGAATAGAGTGTTAATTGTTGAATCGAGAAAATGTCGTATCACCAGGTTCGTTTATGTGATGTTTACAAGTCCCAAATCAAATATTGAATTTTTCCAATTTAAAGACTGTGTGTGTGTGTGTGTGGGTATTCCACATATATAAAGGGACACAGCAAGAATAATGGAGCAATATGACGTTCATGAAGTATAGTTTCAGTCCCAGATTCCAGGCCATGCCATGGCTATGAAACTCGTCCATATTCGTCAATCCAGTCTTTGTCATTATTGAAAACCCCACCATAGAAGAATGGTAAATCACTAGCCCAAATCCAGTATAAAACACCATATAATCGAATGAAGCATGATGAACACATAATCGTCTTTGGATGAATCCATTTACAAATACAATGACACGCAAATCTATTACAGTTAATTTCTATTTGAATCTATATACTAACATAACTTTTTTTTTTTTCCAGGCTCCAAAATGGTATCCAGCTGAAGATGCTCCAGTCGCCAAAAAAACCAGAAAATCTGCTCAACCACAAAAATTACGTGCCTCATTAGTTCCAGGTACCGTTTTAATTTTATTAGCTGGTCGTTTCCGTGGTAAAAGAGTTGTCTACTTAAAACATTTAGAAGATAACACTCTTTTAGTTTCTGGTCCATTCAAAGTTAACGGTGTCCCATTAAGACGTGTTAACGCCAGATACGTTATTGCCACCTCCACCCAAGTTGATGTTGCTTCTGTTGATGTTTCAAAATTCAACGTTGCTTACTTTGCCAGAGAAAAATCATCAAAATCATCAAAAGGTGAAGCTGAATTCTTCGGTGAAGAACAACCAAAAAAAGAAGTTAAGGCTGAACGTGTTGCTGACCAAAAAACCGTTGATGCTGCTTTATTAACCCAAATTAAGAAAACTCCTTTACTAAAACAATACTTAGCCTCTTCATTCAGCTTAAAATCTGGTGACAGACCACATCTATTAAAATTCTAATTTAAACTCTCACTTGATAGAATTTTAAGAAAACGATCTTGTATAATTTTTGGATAATGAATTTATTTGTTTGTTATGTGAATGAAATTTTGTAAAATGCTTCTCTCTTTTGTTTTCTTTTGTTTCTTTAAAAAAAAAAAAAAAGATGGAGATGCAATGTGAATAAACATTAAATTAAATTATCTTATAGAATAGACCTTAAAAAACCCACTCGAACTGTGGATCCTCCGCGGAATCTGTGAAACTCTACCCTAGTGATCCTTTGGTAACTTGAAATTATCAGTTTTATGTCAAAAAAAAAACATACACACATACATACAAAAAAAAAAAAGAGAGAGAGAGAGAGATGTTTACCTATTTGATTTTAACTTATTATAACTATAACAGGTTGCCCTAGCAACTTTATTTAATCTATCCGAATTGGGAAAGATCAAAAGAAATTTCATGGAAAAAAAAAAAAAAAAAAAAAAAATTTTAAAATACAAATATTTAATAAAATCATCTCTTCTCTTCGAATACCACTTTCAAAAGCTTTCTTTTGTTTTTGTTCTTTTTTCCCCAAACTTACAAACATAATGACTTCTCTATTACCATTAGCCTCTTATAACTTGGCCTTGACTCCATTCACCCCAACTCAAGCAATTGAATCTGACTTACCAGTTACCGTTCACATCACTTTAGCTGCTATTGATCCAACTGGCGCCATCGATGATGACGAAGAACCATCAACCTTAAGAATCCTAAAATCCTCCGTTTTCAACCAATTAAGTGATGACAGTGATGACAGTGATGATGAAGATGATGAACTAGATGAAGATGAAGAAGATGCTGAATTGAACGACGAAGAAGAAGATGATGATGACGATGAGATTGAAGATGCTGAAAACGATGATGAAGACGATGAAGACGATGAAGAAGGCGATGGTGAAGACCTTGATGACGAAGACGTTGAAGAATATGTTATTTGTACTTTATCACCAAAATCTCAATATCAGCAAACTTTAGACATAACCATCTCTCCAGATGAAGAAGTTTACTTTGTCGTTACTGGTTCTTACCCTGTTCATATCACTGGTAACTACGTTGAACACCCATACGATGCTGATGAAGACGAATACGACTCAGAAGACGATTCTGAAGACGACTCAGACTTTGATGAGGATGAATACGATTTGACTCCAGATGAAGATGAAGTAGTCAACGGCAAATTTGACATTGATGAACTAGACGATGAAGACGATGTCGAAGGTAAAATCGAAGAATTGATTGAAGCTGAAGCTGAAGAAGAAAAGAAAGAGCCAGCAAAGAAAGAAACCAAGAAATCCAAGAAAGAAAACAAAAAACGTCAAATTGAAGAAGCTGCTGAAGAAGTTAAAGAACAACCAAAAGAAACCAAAAAACAAAAGAAAGAAAAGAAAGAAGCTGAAAAAAACGTTCAATTCAAAAAAGAATTAGAACAAGGTCCAACCAAGTCTGAGAAGCCTGAAAAGTCTGAAAAGAAAACCGTCACTAAAACCTTAGCTGGTGGTATTGTGATTGAAGATAGAACTGTTGGTAAAGGTCCATTAGCCAAAAACGGTTCAAAAGTTGGTGTCAGATATATTGGTAAATTGAAAAACGGCTCAGTTTTCGACAAAAACACCAGTGGTAAACCATTCAACTTTAGCTTAGGTAAAGGTGAAGTTATTAAAGGTTGGGATATTGGTGTTGCTGGTATGGCCGTTGGTGGTGAACGTCGTATCGTTATCCCAGCTCCATATGCTTACGGTAAACAAAAATTACCAGGTATCCCAGCTAACTCTGAACTAACCTTTGATGTCAAATTGGTCTCTTTGAAATGATTGTATTCTTAATTGTGGTAAACTTATTAAAATAGACTATTGTAACTTAATTTATTTCATACCTAAACTAAAGGAAGGAAAGAAAAAGAAAACTATTAGCTTGTAGATTGATCGTATTTAAAAACAAACAAACAAACAAACAAACAAAAAAAAACCAAATATGGAAATAATCGCTGAAAATGGTTCTTTTTCCTTATTTTTCTTATTTGTGGTCGTTTAGCGATTATAATTTTCTTTAGAAAAATCCCGTAGAGAAAAAAACAAAAAAAACAAAAAAAACAAAAAAAACAAAAAAAAAAAAAAAAAAAA
>JANBXE010000045.1:0-43265 GCA_024271855.1 Wickerhamomyces bisporus
ATTTTTTTCGGTTTTTTTTTCTTTTTTTTTTTTTTTTTTTTTTTTTGTTTTTCGTATTGACCAAAAAAAAAGCTGAAACTTGTTTTTGTTTTAATATTGCGAAGGGCTTTCCGACCGTTTATCTTAGAATATCTCTTGTGTGTGTGTGTTTTGAGTGAATTGCGCTACTGTTGTAGGCTTATGGAAAATATAGGATCTTTGTTTTTATTTTTTTTTGAGGAGTTTAAAGTTTAATCTGCCATTTTATTGTTTGTTTTTGCAAAGGTACCGAAATAGTTTGTTGAGAGATATTACATTATTTGAGGCTTTGAAATTTTAAGTCATCAATAGTCCATCAATAGTTCAACAATAGTTCTACAATAGTGATATTCATAGTCAAGCACTTACATCATTTTCTTACAATTTAATCCGCCGTCATATTCACAGTGTTACGTGGTTGACTTTGATTTATAATTTGGCCAAAAGGTTGGTTTTATAACAGGGAGCTTCAAATATATTTAATTTTGCCATCATATTTTTCTAAAAATAGACAGATATAATCAAATAATGACAGAATCACTCAGAGAGGAACCACAGACACTGACAATTGAGTCTCAATCTGTGATATCTGTGAAAGATTTTGCATATGATGAAGAAAATGAATTGCATTATGGAGTCATAGATTACGATGATTATCCAGACGATTTGAATGGTAACTATGATGATTTCGAGGACGATATGTGTCGTTACAATATAAGGAAAAGTATAATAAATATACCCAACTACAACCATTTTGAAGATGGTCCGCCCTGGCAAGAAGATCCTGATTTGAAAACACCAAAAGTTATTGAAGATGAAGAAGGAGCAGAATATGAGTTTTCAATAACGTCAAGCGATGAGATGCATGGGAAAGCTATAGCTTTATTCAATTTTGAGCCTGAAAATGACAATGAAGTTGCTTTAAAAGAAGGTCAAATAATTTGGATTAGTTATAGACATGGTCAAGGTTGGCTCATTGCTGAAGATTCGGAAACCGGAGAAACTGGGTTAGTTCCAGAAGAATATGTTCAATTGATAAATGATGAAAAATATTATGAGGAGGAAGAACCAACCCAAGTTTTACCTGTGTTGATGAACTCTCAGTTTAACCAAGATGAGCATGATAGTGATTGGGTCGATGAAGAGGATGAGGAGGAAGAAGAGGATGAAGAAGAGCTACCGAAAGTTGATAAGTTGAAACTTAAATGATATGAACGACTGTTTGAATTTCTGGAAAGAAGGAGTTTTTGCGTATTTTATTTTTTTGGATTTTTTTTTGGTATGATTTGTGAAGTAACAGAGTATGGAATATTTTAGTAGATCATATGAAAAGCTGTATTACTACATTTCTTTGGGTTTATAGTTACGTTTCTTTCATTTAACAGGACAATGAATATATAATATGTGTTATTATAAGAACAAGTTTACTCGAAAAAAAGGTCTCTATTTCCAAAAAAAGCCTCTCGTTTACTATACAATCTATTCATCATCACTAACAATTTCGTCTTCCCAATTATCTTCATTAATAGCAGTATTTTCATCAATATTTACCTCTATAGCACCCCCTAGCTCTTCTAAAAGTTTTGTTGATTGTTGAATTATTTCCGGATCAACAGTATCATCCAATCCATTTTCAGCCAATTTCAAAACAAATGATAGGTTTTTCTTTGCATTAATTGAATTTTCTTTATACTCTACTTCAAAGTCCTTGATAGTGAAGTTTTCAAATACCTCGGGTTTGAATGTGCTGTGTTGTTGATCATATTGTGCTTTCTTAATATATAAATAATTAGCAAAACCCTCTAAGAAATAACTTTCGAGATTATCCTCATCAATATCTCTGACATTCGAAGCAATAATACTACCCAGTTCATAATTACCCAGCTCAATAGCATATCTAGATAGGGTTAAGAGAGGCTGTATCAACTCAACATACTCAGCACTGACATCAAGAACTGCAGAATCGTCATCCGTTTGACCGTTGGCAATATTTTCCAATTTAGTTTTTTTCAATTCAAACAAGTTCCATGATCTTTCAATTGCCTTGATCGCATCATCGTCTCTCTGTTGTGATATTCTGATCGAAGCTAATAATGACCAACTTTCAGGATTTGATTCATCAATTGTTAAAGATTGACCAATCAATTCATCACATTTAGATTCAGCTTCTGGTTCCATACATAAATCGGTCATCCAAATTTCAATTTCTGTGAAAATACCCTGATTAAGTTTTTTAATTGTGGCAGTATCTTGTGGATTTGATTCTAGTTTAGAGGTTAATTGGGCAATACCATGATCTATGAATTCAATCCCTTTCAATCCACCAATGATTTGACCCAAGTAAAAGAATTTCTCGGAACCATACTGTCCCTCAATATCTAAATTACAGGACTTTTCTAATAGTTCATAAGCCTTTTCAACTTTCCCATTTTCTAAGTAAACTTCAGCAAATAACTGAAGAAATTGAACATCGTCTGAATATTTTGATTTTTGAGCTTTTAATAATTTTAAAGCATCTTTGAATTGAGATAAAGTAAGAAGTTTCCTCGTCTCATCAATCAATGGCTGTAGTGACATGTTTCGATAAATATGGCAGATTTTACAACTAGTGCTATTCTTATAGAAAAGAAGGTGCTCTGCTAAAATAAAATTTTTTGGATACATAATTGAAGATTACGTAATTTTACTAAATAAAAAAAATGGAAAGATTCTTTTTGTTTGATCTTGTTGGGAAAACAAAAAAAAAGCTCTGTTTAAATCTGTTCTAAGTTGGTTAGTTATGGATTACAAAGAAGAGCAAGAACAGGAGATCGAAATTCTTCAGTCAATTTACCCCGATGAGCTTTTTGTAGAATCTGAAACAGAATTTTACATCAATTTACTGCTGGAAACTCCAAGTGAGAGAAAACATAGACTGAAACTAACAGTGAACTATCCTGAAACATATCCTGAAGTGGCACCAGAGCTACGAGTTTCAATTGGCGAAGCACTTGATGTTGATGAAGCTTTAGATGAGTCTGAGTACTCTGAAGATGATGAAGATGACGGAGAAGAAGGACACAAAGTTATATTGATTTCTGAAAATATAGAGTTTGATGATAAAGATTTACAGATTTTGAAGAATTCATTGATTGAAGAGGCAGAAGAGCAAATAGGGATACCATCTGTATTTGCTCTTGTTTCATCTTTGAAAGACCAAGCTGAACAATTATTCGAGCAGAAACTGAATATTGAACAAAAAAAATACGATGAGGCATTATTGGCTAAAGAACGTGAAGAACAGAAGAAATTTTATGGTACCAAGGTTACTAGGGAAACTTATGAAGAATGGAGAGCTAAATTCAGAGCAGAATTAAAAATTGATGAAAGATTAGATGAGCGGAAAAAGAAATATCATAATGGGAAGTTAACAGGTAAGGAAATCTTTGAAAAAGGTCTTGCTGGCGATGATGATATCATCGGAGATGTTGGTACTGGTGTTGAAAAATTAAATATTACAGAATGATTAAAATTATAATATCATGTATGATTCAACTTTATTTTTTAGAATTTTGAAGAAGTAATGCAAAAGCATCTTTATTTGTAGTTGATGTGGCATATGATGTTGCCGTTGATGGTACTGAATTGTTATGAATTGCAGTAGATACTGTGTTCAAAGTATTGGTTTTTGGAGAAGATCCCAATAGTTGCCCCTGTGACGTTGATTTGGTTGGAGTTACTTCAAAATCGCCAAACTCATCATCATCTGCTTCATTCTCAGCTAATAGTTCTTGCTTTGTAGGACTATCATCTGCTTCATTAACATAATCGTGGTAACTGTTGTTGTTTCCATCTTTAGTTGAAAAGGGGCTTTTTGTGCTGTCATAATCATCCTCTTCATCATCGTTGTAAATGTCATTTTCATCAATCAAATAATTAGCTCCAGATCTTGTTGTGTCATCTGTATTAAACTCTGAATACGCACCAGGTAAATGCTTTTTAACATGATATGTATGACTCCAACTGTTTCTTACCTGACTCTTTAGATTAGAGTTCTGGATTTTGTGACGATCTAAATTCTTTGTTTTAAAATTCTTTTCATAGGACGGAACGGCGTCAGTCTTTTGTGGCTTAACATCGTTTCCAATTGAATCTAACTGACTTGAAAGTTTTAAGGCCTTCTGGATCTCTTTTTCTCTATAATCTTTATCAGTGTATAATTTCATTAATTCTTCTGCAGTTGCAATAACAGCTTTCAAATTATCAAGCTCTTGAACTTTGGCAGTTGAAATTGCATCTTGATCTTCCTTTTTAGACTCTTTGATATAATTCTGGTACTTTGTTTTAATCTTTTCGAGATACAGTTGATTCGATCCTATCCTTTTGAGATATTCGTTGGAATCTGGACTGTTCAATAACAAAAACTCTAGCACCCTCAAGCACTTGTTTACAATTCTCCATTCGTTTCCTTGGTTGACATAAGAAACAGCAGCGTTGTAAATAGCACTAGATATTGAATTTCCTCTATGGCGCCTATCGCTAATATTTTGTTCTGGATCCAGATATTTTGCAATTCTTTCAAAGATGATTTCCACTTGTTCGTAGGGTTGAAGTTCCAAACTTGTAATCGATATATCTAGCAATTCGTTTAACTGCTTTGTTGAAGGTCCCCATGGATCATTTGTCGTGATAGCTCTTAGTTGAAGCTCAAAGGGTGTGGAATCAGAGGCAAATAGTGAGTTTTGAGCAGTTCTAGCAGCTTTACGGATATCGTAAAGTGACAGGTTACTGAGTTTCTTCATTTTGAGCAATAATAGCTTTCTCAAAGTTATTCTTTAAATTCTTTAAGCAAAGGAATGAATTACCATTGATGTTTTTAAAAGAAATTGCGGGATTCCACTAATACCGGATTAGCCAGTGAGACAATATCAACTACAATGCTATCAGGGCACATATTTTAAAAAATAACGACCATAGAAAAATAAAAGCTAATAAAAGCTCATCCCATGTCATAAAACCATGTCATATTTATAAAACAAAACATACACAGTATTGACCCAGGTCAAATTTATAATTCACCAGATTTGGAGATGATCAATTTTTGTTTGGTAGCACCAGAGTTAGTACCTAAAGATTCAATCTTCTTAACAATGTCTAAACCTTCAATAACTTCACCGAAGACAACGTGTTTACCATCTAACCATGGGGTAACAACGGTGGTAATGAAAAATTGGGAACCGTTGGTGTTTGGACCAGCGTTGGCCATTGATAATAAACCTGGTCTGTCGTGTCTCTTAACAAAGTTTTCATCAGCGAATTTTTCACCATAGATGGATTTACCACCAGTACCGTTACCACGGGTGAAATCACCACCTTGTAACATGAATTGTGGGATAACTCTGTGGAATGGAGAGCCTTCGTAACCAAAACCTTTTTCACCAGTGGCTAAAGCTCTGAAGTTTTCGGCGGTTTTTGGAACAACGTCGTTGTATAATTGGAAAACAATTCTACCTAATGGGGCACCTGAAAGATGTTGTTAGCTGTTTTTTTGTTTCTTTAAAGAAATCGTGATTTTCTTGTTATATTGCCATCACAAAAAAGGGGATCATTTTGGAAAAAGAGTCAAAAAAACGAGCCAATTGAGGAGGAAACATTAAAGAAAATAGTAGATGAAGATTAAGAACATACCGTCAGCAGTGACTTCGAAAAAAACCTTAGACATTTTGAGTGGATTAAGTTGATTATAAAAGTCAATTGTGTAAAAGACAAGTTGAAAAGCAACGTGTGAATTTTTTTCGAGATGGCAAATTGAAAAAACGTCGAGAAAGCAAAAGGAAAGAATTACGTAATTTTGCCTTTCAGAGACAAAAGGCGGGTAACTCATATTATATAATTTCTGCAATATATACAAATATTGAATATCTAATACTCTATCTAGTTGAAAAATTTCCAAATCTTATTGTACCATGAACTAACTGAGATATCTTCTTCTTTTTGCCAGTCAACATCCTTTCTACGCCCTTCCTGCAAGTCAATTGTTTTCAAGTCAACGATTCTAAAGCTTTTGATCAATGCAATGCCTATATATAATACAAGCCCAAATGGCAATAAAACATAAGCATCAACAAAATCTTTAGCCGAAAATGGCTTCAATGTTGACCAACCTTGAATCAAAGTTAATAAGATATTAAAAAACAAAGAAAAGTATGCAAACCATGGATATAACTTAGCTTTAAATGGTAGCTGCTTAAGATCAAAGTTTTGCAGTTTCCATGCTTTTCTGACTCTGATGTGAGTATATGAGATTATTCCCCATGTGATAAACACAGCAACACCAGAGATATTAACAATGTAATTATAAGCACTAGCAGCGCCTGTACTGACATTCATAAGTGACAGAAGTCCCAATGCATTCATAATAATAATAGCAACTACCGGGACACCTCTCTTATTTTTTAATGCGACAAACTTAGGAGCTAACCCTTCAGAGGCTAGATTTGTTAGGGTACGACTTCCAATATAAATAGAGCTATTGACAGCACTCAGGCATGTGAGCAAAATAAAAGCATTTACCAAATGTGTACCACCAGTCCACCCAGCATTAACAATAGCAATACTTATTGGGGACTTCAATGCTCTTTGAGAGGCTGATAAACCAGGGTCATTAGATGCGACTGTAACACCGTAAAAGAATGCAACAAAAAAGTAGACAAAACAGATTCTGAAAGTTGTTAAACGAACGGCTCTTGGAATGGCAACTCTTGGGTTTTTAGTCTCATTTGAGGTTGCTGAAATGCTTTCAATGCCAGAAAAAAAAGTCGAGAAGAAAACTAAGGTTGATGCAAACCCTTTGAACCCATCACTCAATGAACCTGGATCATTCCAATAGTGGAACCCAAATGGTTCTCTACCAGGTATACCTCCTGATATGTAGATAATGGAGAAAATGTAAAAGGCTAGTAACCCAACGATCTTCATCCATGCCAGCCAATACTCTGCCTCACCGAACGCTTGTACACCCAACATTTGAAAAGCTAGGAAGAAACCCCAAAATAAAAGAATATAACCATAAATAGGGACTTTAGCAGATGAATCCCAGAATAACATAATTGACGACAAGGTATTATATTCGTTTGATAGAACACACAACCAAACGATTACATAAAAATATCCAGCTAATGCACCTAATGAGTCACTATGAAACCTCCTAGCAATAGTAGGAAATCCACCACCTGCAGGATATACACTCAGCATTTCCCCCAGACTCAGCATGACAGTGAAAGCAATTAGTCCAATGATAATAACTGACAACAACAAAGCTAATGGACCACCAATCTTCAAAGTCTGTCCAGCCCCTACTAAAATACCAGGACCTATAATACCCCCTATAGCAATCAACGATATATGTCTATCTTTCAAGTCCCTTTTCAATCCAGTTTCCTTATCAAATACTTCATTGTTAGGCAACCCATCTCCAGAAACTTCTTCAATGTCGAGATCAACTTGTTTCTTTTCTAAGCTGGTCAGTTCTGACATGAGTGTACTATGCTAGCGATGAGATAATGTATATTAAGTTTTAGCTGCATCTTTATAATTATTCAACCTTAACAATTTGGGAGCTGACATATTTTTATAATAAAGTAGACATTAACAGTTCGCGAAATCGCGTCAGCCTTACCTGCCTAGAAAGTGGCTTTAATATACTATACACTGGGGGTTTGCTACTATTATTCGTTCTTTGAAAACATTGTTGTTGTATTATTGCACCTTATCGGTCAATTGACTGCTCATTTCCTGGCGTTTAATTATGATGACACAAGTAGCAAACAACAGCTTTTCTAATCCTACTATAAATTCTTAGGGCACCCATAGAGTCCGAGTTCCGAAGCGAGCCGTCAAAAATAACAACAGACATAAACGGTTAATTAACTTTAACAAAATCATATATTACTAAGGTTTGGTAACCACCGTTATAGACTACAGCGAATTGATAAAAATGACTAATATCATAGCGTAAACTGCTGTTTAAGTTTGAAGGAGCATTTTAGAAGTAGTTACTAAAAATCTAAACTTTACAAAACGGTAAAAAAAAAACTGCTTCCAATCAGAGTCGAACTGATGATCGCCACATTACTAGTGTGGCGCCTTACCAACTTGGCCATAGAAGCACTTTTAGTTTCAAAAAATTAATCAATTAAAAATCCAATATTAGTAAGATGATATAACCTATAACAAACAGTCAAAAGGTCAAAACAATGTTTAGTTTCGCTATAAATTTAAGTTTTCACTTCTGAATTTGACTGTAATTGTCTATAGCTTGTTTTTTATAACCGTTTAAAAATAGGATTCTTAAAGACCTACTTGATGCTACTCGCTAATTGAATAATGCCGTTTATTGGTTTAAAAATTTAATTCTCACTACGTTTACGTAGTTGGTAGGTAGTATACAATGGGAAAATTTCATCTCTTGATGAGATCTCAACTTTCGAGTTTTCTGTGATTTTGGAAATAGCAGAATCTTCGTCCGAAATCTTTTTAGTTGATAAATCAATTGATTTCAACAGGCTTGAATCATTCTCAATGGATGCAATGATTTGGTTTTCTGAGGCAGTGAAAGAGATGATTTTATCTTTAAATTCAACGATTTCATCTAATGAAAATTTCCCATTTTCATCCAGCTTCAAAATAAGAATAGCATTAGTAGATTCAACCAATACTGCAATTGACTGTATTGACTCCAATGATATGATATTGGACACACAGATTTCTTTTAAATCATTAGACTCATTCTGGAATTTTGATGGAGCCAAATGAAGTTCGTTCAAATATGGTTTGATGACATCATCTAATTCAAACTTGTCCAATAGTTTACCATCAACCCAATCCCATGAAAGAATGTAAGAATCACCACCACCACTTATCAGATGTCTTGGTTGGAATTTTGGAATGGTTAGCTTTGAGACAAATTGAGTGTGTCCAAATAAGAAGTTCTTAATGACAAAACCTTTAGGATAGTGTGAGATTCTGATGTGTTCGTCACGGTCAGCAGTTAAAACAAATTGCTCTTCTTCGTGTGAGCCAATAGTAATGTCAGTTAGCATTGAAACATGACCTAAAATAGGTTCCGACTCTGAATTGATTTCTTTGACAACTTCTGAGTCAATTGGAAGTGAGTAGACGTCACCAAACTTGTCACCTAAGACTAGATTGGAATTATCTAAAGAGGTGGTTATTGCTGAGGGTCTTTTTGGAAATGGTTGTCTCTTGATTAGCTTCAAAATATTCCCCTTATTTTCATAATTGATTTCGAATATAACAGCAGCTTTATCTGAATCGGTAACAGCTATTAAATATTTTTCATTTGACGTTAGATTCAACGCTCTTATATAGTTGAAAACTCTTGGAGCACCAGTACCAGGGGTAGGAACTTTTGGCTCACTGTTATTGCTTTTGCGTTTCTTTTGTGCTGGTTGTTCCTTCGTTTCATTTTCTGCTAGCTGTCTTTGTTGCTCTTTTTTAACTTTTGCTTTCAATGATTCAGTAATATCAACATCATCACTCCATGAACCTATTCTGTCTCCAGTTTTAGTGCTGAAGGCTTGAATTTGGCTTTGAGAGGTTGTGAATATAACATCACCCTTTTTAGTGGATAAGATGATCTGAAATGGGTGTTTCATCAAGTTACTACTGTATTCAAAAATATGGGTTTTATGTCTTTCTGATAGAAAGACATTTCAAGCTCATCGCTGAAAAAAAAAATTTTAGAGACAGCGCTTATGTCATCGAGGATTTATAAATTACATAATCTTTCATATAAGAGGATATTTCAATCACTCAGTCAGACTAAATAAGAATTCCTCGAGAAATATATAGAATAAGTGTTCTGTGCATCGATCAAGATCATTCCTATACAATTTGTTGTTTTTTTTTCGACCCTTGTTGATTTTAAATATAAATACAAGTTCAAAGTTATATTGTCGCGTGTAAAACTCCTGCACTACAAAAAAAATTTATATGGCAGATTAAAATCCTCAACTTTTCTAACTTCGAGAATAATTTCCACCAAAAACGTTTGTTCAGATTGAAGATTGGAGTTATATTGCATTCCTATATATGTGTTGCTAAAGTAAATCTATATCTCTCAACCAAATCAACTTAACAAAAATTCATCATGAGTGAACTCTCACATCCTTCAATAGAAAACGGATGGTTCAAAGAGGTCTCAGAATCTTCTTTTCCTGGTCAAGCCTTTGAGATTAGGGTCAAAAAAATCCTGTATACTGCAAAATCTAAATTTCAAGATGTAAGTTATAATTCGATTGTGTGTCTTAAAATTACTAACCAATTATGAGCAGATCTTGGTATTTGAGAGTACAGATTATGGGAACGTCCTTGTTCTAGATGGTATAGTTCAAGTTTCTGAAAGAGACGAATTTGCATATCAAGAAATGATAACCCATTTACCAATATTTGCCCATCCAAACCCAAAGTCTGTGCTAGTTATTGGTGGTGGTGATGGTGGGGTTTTAAGAGAAGTTTTAAAACATGAAAATATCACAAGAATAGTCCTGGTTGAAATAGATGAAACAGTTATTGAATTGAGTAAAAAATATCTACCTGAAATGTCGGTTGCATTTTCAAATCCAAAAATTCAAGTTGCACTTTGTGATGGATTTAAATATCTTCAAGATTTAGCCAATACAGAAGAAAAATTTGATGTGATCATCACTGATTCTTCAGATCCTGAAGGGCCTGCTGCTGCGTTCTTTCAAGAACAGTACTTTAAACTTTTATATAATTCATTGAACGAAGATGGTATTGTTATCACACAGGCATCAGAAAATGTTTGGTTGAAGATTGAGCTACTAAAAAGCTTGAAGCAAATTATTAGTAAAGTCTTTCCAGTTGTGAAGTATTCATACACTACAGTTCCAACGTATACATCTGGACAACTGGGATTGATGATAAGCTCAAAGAATCCGGCCATTGTATTAGATAAACCATCGAGAAAGTTCTCAAAACAAAAAGAACAAGAACTATTCCGCTATTACAATAGTGAAATTCATACTGCCAGTTTCATTCTACCAAACTGGGCCAAAAATTATTTAGAGCAGTAAATAGATGTTATAAATCCATTGTCTGTATGTATCTGTTTATAAGCTCATCCAAAGATATCATCTATAGCTGTTTTCTTCTTCTTCTTTTTCGTCTTCTTCTCTTTTGAATCAGCCAAAATACTCTTCGAATCTTTTTTAATCTTCTTCTTCTTACTAACAGAAAATAAATCTGTTGAAATTGGCCTTTTCTGAACCTCTTTCGTTTTAGTTGTAGCTTTAGATTCAAATTGTTCTATTATCTCTTCTCCTATTTCCTCACATACATCAGCATTATTTAAAGTTATGTTACCTGACTCCTTAGAACTTGGATTTAGCTGGGACTGATCAATTTGGACTTCATTTATTCCCTTTATCTGAAGAATATCATGGTGTATTTTTCCTAGCATACCGATCAGTGATAGCCCAAGAGTGATAAATTGGCCCAATGCCACAATACCATTAAATGCCCAATAACACTTCTTTATAACTACAGTTTTCAAGTATTTTACATTCTCATATATCTTACTCCTTATAATATCAGAGGATTTCTTTTGATCTTTGTGCAATAATGAAATAAGTTTAGTGAGGCATCTTTTTAAAGTGTTGAGATCCTTCCACCATGTAGCAATTCTATGCTGGTTTTTGTTTCTATGATGAAACAACCGGATTATGCCATACTCGTTCTCCAGGGTTTTCAAGTTCTCAATGGGCAGTAATGGCATTTTTTCAATATAAAGAGCTTAAAGTTTCTCGAGAAAGTAAAATTTTAGTGTCAAAATAATTCATGTCGATGTCGATTACATAATCAAGACCATATTTGCGGGTAATACGAACATGATAAGGCTTAATATATAATCAAAGGATAACTAGAGAATGCTTTATAAATTTATAAAGAATAACATGTATTGACTGGGTTCAGTTATTTTGATACCTTTATAATTGAGTATTTCTACCGTAATATTTGAGATCGTAATAGCTTTGAGGTCTTCAGACCTCAACAGAGTCCAATTGTCTGAGTTTCATCAGGGTAAAATCTTTATATTCGTTGAAAGTTAACTCATCTTTGTTCAAAATATTAGATTTCAAACCAGTTTTCTTGTTTGCCCATTTTATCTCTCTCAATAACCCAGATAGCTTCTTAAATGAAGTGTCGTCCCAAATATTTGATTGTTTGGTGAAATCATGAGAAACGGCATTAAATGCGGATGAGGTAGATTTGAATATGACTATAGCTGTATCGTACTTTCTTTCATTGGGGCTTCTCTTTAACATCTCAATTTTGTTAATAGCACCAAACACTGATAGCATGCCTTCCAAAACATCTTCTGTGAATAATTTTGAAATCCCGTCTTTAATTTTCCATCTTACTTTGACAGTCTTGTTTAGGTTCTCGACTTTCTTTTGTGGGCTGCCTGTTCCTGATGGGGTATTATTGATCTTCTCCAAATACTCAACTTCAAACGCCCTTCTTTTCCTAGCACCTTCTTCGCGTAATCTTTCCACCTCAAGGCCAGATTTGTTTTTTGATTCAGTAGGTTGTCTTTTGTTCCATCGTCCACTACTGAATGTATTATCTTTTAGTATCGACTCACTCTCTGCTTTCTCTAATTCATCTTTCATTCGTTTTCTTTCTCCCTCCAGGTTATCATTTCTCAGCTTTTCAAGTACTATAGAATTTATCCAGGAGTCATAGTCATGTCGTAGTTTCCTATCGCTCAGAATATTCAAGGCAAGTGTTAAATAATGGAAAGTGGTAGCAGCAGCGGGTGACGGATTTTTATCAGGATGAAATATCAACGCCTGTCTTCTGTATGCCTTTCTGATGGTAGAATCATCTGCTTCTTTTGAAATTTCGAGGAGTTCATAAATATTGACATTGTTTAATCGTAGAAGATCCAGATCTTTTGACATATTGTTAAATTAACAGAATTTTCGTTGGTTGATCTTTGCTGTTTTTGAAATATATCAGTTTTTCAAATTTATATTTTTTTTTACATTAACAAATTAATGGCAACATCAAAGAAAATAACGCTTTGAAAATAGAGATTCATCGGTGAAAAAGTAGCAATGCCAAAGGTTTCAGAAGTAACTGAAGATCTAAAGATGCTAGACATAAAAGCCGATACTTCTTTCGAGGCTGAAATTGATAGGCTATACGACAATTTGGATGCATTCTCGTCAGAAGACATTAATCAAATATTGGAGAAAGCTCATGAATCCCATCAGATCGATAAATTGGTACTGAAGATTAATACGAAACCTCAGACAACGTTTGAAATAATAAAAAAATCCTCAAATACAAAAGTCTTTCTATCAATAATTTCAAAAGAAAACTCACTAACGTATTTAAAACTTCTTAAAGAACAGATCAGAAAGTCCAAAAACTCTAAAGATCTTGAAATTTCTATTGACTTAGTTGATAGACTTATAAATCATTTCAATTATCTCATTACAGAAATTGAGGCGTTGATATCTGTACTGGTTTCATATATTGATAAATTTGATGTTGTTTCATTGATTTTGATCAGGTTTTATGCACAGTTCAAACAACAATCATATGCACTATTTGAGGACCAGCTGGAAATACTTACAATCGAAGCCAAATATGTTCCTTCATTTAAATTACTCACCCTTCTGTTCCAACTTGATACAGAGTTTGCATCCAGATTATTCCAGTTAGAGAGTTTTCAATTATTATTGAATACTGTCGATGTCAGCAAAAAATCCGATATTATTGAAGAAGGTCTACTGTTACTGTCATCATCTTGCGTTAACGATGAGCTGAGAAAAACAATTTCAGAGAGATTTCTTGGGTACTTAATTACTGCTGTGAAATACTCAGATCCTAAACTTAAGACACTTTCAGCGTTGGTGATTGTCAAAACTTGGAATTTTACATCTCTTACGGCAAAAGGGTCATTAAATTTAGATGAAATGGTTGATATATTTCTTGAGGATTTAAATGAGTACTCTATTGAAGGTTTAGCATACTTGTCAATCAAAAAATCAGTCAAAATAAGGTTGAGGAAGGAGACGGAATTGATATTTGATTTAGTCAAGCAATTAGAAGATTATTCAAGCAATAACAATTATGGTATTCTTGTCATTTTCGCAAACCTCTCCACCATTGAAGAGCAAAACGAAGTCTCAGAACTTAAGAAGCATGCACAAAAAGGACTTGAAGAAGCTATTGAAGAGGACGAGACTGAAATAGAAGAATTTTGCGAGGATCTTTTAGAAAGGAAGGTGATTTCTACGATTTTCAAATTTTCAAAACTATCCATTACTACTCTCCATCAAATTATCCTTATTGTTTACAACTTAAGCAACATTAAAAGATTACATACGGGACTCGTAAAGCAAGGTGGTCTTCGTATTTTATTGAATTTTCTGGGAAAGGAAGCCGAGTTTACAGAATATAGAATATTAGCTTTAAGGGCACTATCAACAATATTAATTACGTCCGACCCCCAGCTTGTTTTCAAAAACGATTCGCCAAAAACTGCACTCAATTATATATTTCAAATGTTGTCCACTGAAGGAGTCAAGCAACAAGACAAGTTCCATGCAATTCTTGCTTTGACAAATCTTTCAATTCTTGATAATGGTGCCTTGGCTGAATCACAATGGGAGGTTATAGATTCAATCTTGAATCAAGATAACACACTTTTAAGAAGATCTACGATTGAGCTGATTTCGAATCTGATGCAACATAAGTCTGGGCTGCCTTCTTTGTTCAACTTTGAAAACAAAACAGTGAAAAAAAGATACGATCTAATTGTTCAATTCACATTATTAGAAGATATTAAATCTCAAAGCTCTGCTGTTAGTGCATTATCTTTTGGTGTTACGATCCAGTTCATAGCAGAAGAACTTTTAAAAGATAACAACCTTACTGATAACCTGGTGTCAATTATTGAAGAACAATCAAATGAAGAAGAACTGGTTGAAAGGGCATTGTTTGTGCTATACCATCTGGTATTCTATGGAGAAGGCTCAAATTATTTGAAAACTCTTCAAGAGTCCTCCAGTCTGAAAACAGGAATAGCATCTGTTTTGAGAACCATTAAAGACCAAGAGACCAAAGAGATTGCACTGGAGATTCTCAAACTAGTCAAATTTAAGTAATTATTATATAATATTTAATGCGATGATTATGTCATTCTTTCGCGAATGCGTTGTTTGCAAGAATTTTGTGCTGTTTACAAAACAAGCATAGCCTTTTGCGAATTCTCTCTTATAAAAATTTGCGAAACAATAGGAATTCCTTCTCCAGCTCAATTGGTTCTAAAATTGACAAATAATATAAGAATGGTATCCACCAATGAGCAGGGAAAGGAGCAAGGTGACGCTCACTTTGAGGACATCCAACTTGAAGAGGTGGTAGCGCAAGAAGAGAACGCTATCAAGAAGGCATCGGTGCCTTCGAGCCCACTATCGAATTCATCCCTAAAGCCAGCACAGCAAACAATTGACAAGGAACAAGACAATATCATAAATAAATACGTCGAAGCATGCCAGGCTGGTGACATCGTTACTGTTACAGAGCTGATAGAGTGTGGTTCCATTGATGTTGGATCTGTTGATATGAACAATGTGTCAGGTTTGCATTGGGCTGCAATAAACAATAGACTTTCTATTGTTAAATACTTGATATCCAAAGGTGCTGAAGTTGATCGAGAGGGTGGTGATCTGAATGCTACGCCTTTGCATTGGGCCTGTAGATATGGTTTGGTTTATATTGTTGACCATTTACTGAAGGCTGGTGCTGACCCGACAAAAGTTGATTCTCAAGGGTTTAATGCGCTGCATTTAGCTGTTCATTCTTCCAATATCATGTTAGTAATCTATTTTTTAGTTTTTGCTCAACAAGTTTTCATTGATGAACCTGATCCAAACGGAAGAACCGCACTACATTGGGCAAGTTATCAAGGAGATTCACTCACCGTTGATGCTTTGTTAAAATTCAAAGCTAGTGTTCGTAAAGTTGACGACCAAGGCTTCACACCAATACACTGGGGATTGATACGATCACAGAAAGAATGCTTGAAGAGGTTGATTGAAGAAGGTTCAGACATCAATCAGCAGACAAATGACGGTAAGAATTGCTTTGAAATTGCACAAGATATGAATAGCACTCCGATTTTACACCAGGCTTTATACGAAGCTGGATTTAAAGCTGATGGAACACCAATTTATAAATTATTTGATCCAAAATGGGCTAAGATTATCACTTTTTTTTACCCATATCTCCTTATTGGACTAATCCTGAAACTTGTGTCAAGCTATCATATCATAATTACTCTGATTTCATCAATTATGGTATATTTTATTTCAACTCAATTTTTCAAAAGGTTCATTTTCCCATGTTATGTCCTATCTAGCTCACCCCTACTGAAATCACCTTTTTTGTCTGGTGTATTTTCTGGTACTACGTTCTGGGTTATTGTTACTTGGTTCACCACAATCTTGCCTTATACATTCACTGACACTCCAATTGTAAATCTACTGTTTTTTGTTCTGAGCTCATTTGTTGTTTTCTTTTTTCAGAGGGCAATGTTCAAAGATCCAGGTAGGATTGATCCTCCTGGATCCGATACAGAAATTGGAGATATCATTAGTGAGTTATTGTTAGAAGGGAAATATGATGCTAGAAATTTTTGTATTCACACTTTTATCCGAAAACCATTGAGATCTAAATACTCACATTACTCTTCGAGATGTGTTGCCAGATTTGATCATTATTGTCCTTGGGTTTTTAATGATATTGGTCTTAGAAACCATAAAGTTTTTATGTTCTTTGTCATCTCGTTAGAATTTGCTATGTCGTTGTTTCTTTATTTGGTTAATGAATATTTCGATACCCTTGACGATGACGATCTAAAGTGTCACTTCTTAGATGAAGAACTATGTGCTGGCTTTGTCCATTCTGGTTTCATCTTCTTTCTTAGTGTATGGACAGCATTTCAACTGATCTGGGTTACATTCCTTTTGTTTTCCCAATTCTTTCAAATTACTAAGGGTGTCACAACACTTGAATTGTCTGTTTTCACAACCTCATCTGATTTAGGTGCAAATCCTTATTATTCCAGCGCGCCTGCTGAACTTTTAGGATCCAACTCACATCCACCAACGTCATCCTCAGGTTCTGGTCATCGTCATAAAAATTGCTTGACGACATTATGTTTACTAACTGGTCTTGATCAATTCAGAATTGCATTGGGGCAGACGTTGGGCCTTCAAAATCATGAAAGTCTTCCTGAGATTCCATATGACTATGGTGTTAAACAAAATTGTATTGATTTTTGGTTTGCTAGTGGTGATGACAATCTGAAGTTCAGAAATTTTATGAAGTTACCTGTCAATGGGCAAGCTAATTTAAATGGTGAAATTGTTGACTACTATAAACTTTACACTCTCCCAGAAAAAAAAATCGGTTATGACAATCCTGTTTAAAATTTAATTGACACTAGTTGAATCATTTGACTTAAAAACGTATCATTATTTTCCACCATATTCTTGTCGGCATTGTTCTTTCTCTGATTTATGCGCTACTAGTGGTGAGATGCACCATTTAATGTCTCCCTGTGCCGGTGGACATTTTGTACATTACTTTCAACACCACCCCGTTGTTACCCCCAAATAACCAGCCTCCTCCTCCTCCTGAATTTTAATGACGAGCTGCTAAATTTTACACGATGAAAATCACATCAAAAATTTCATTAAATAACATTATAAATATACCATCAATTCTTCTTTTAAAAAATTTCCTTTATTTGATCCTTTAACAACCTAAAATCGTAATGATCGGCAATTGCATCATATATGCAAATATTCTGAGATATTTCAGTTTTACTCAAAGTTTCAATCCACTTACCCGAGCAAGAACAGTAGTTTGACATCTCATCGTTTTTCACTTGATGGCATTTGGCACACTTCAAATCTTGGATATAGTATTTGGTAACCATCTTTTGAACAGCATCAATCAGAAGTTCTTCAAGCTTAACCTTATTGTACGATTTTTCGCAATTTTCACAAAACCATAAAGTCTTTTCGTCATCACGACAAAAATCTAAATCTCTAATATGATGACAATAGTCACATAGAACTGCTGGAACAACAAGATTTGTACTTGGATTCTGAAAGTTTGATTCTCCAGAAAACTCTTTAACATCGATGACTTCTAACATCTCTTTTCTCAACATTCTCATTTCCAAATTTCTTTCTTTTGACAGACTGAAAACAGCACTCAAAGATTTCAATAGCTCTAATAATGGGTTTTTCATGGTCAAATGAGAGCCTGGGAGTTTTGGGAATTCATACTCGTTAGTCAAATCAGAATCAAGAATAGCTTCCGTTTGACGACGTAATAACTGTTTCAATCTTTTCAACAATGCTTTGCGGAAACTTTCAGTAACACCGGAATCTATATCTTCTTCTACTTTTGTTCCTTCTACTTGTTTCTTCAATATATGGGAAATTTGAGTGGTTCTTGGAGTTTCTGAACCAACATCAGTTTCTTTTTTCTTAAGCTTGATTAAACTGTCCATAAATATAACAATCCAGTCATCGAATTCTGGTTGGTATATTTTTGGTAAAAACTGCTTAATGTGCCACTTTGATAATCCAACTAAATTTTGCTCCTCTCCGTCTGAAATTTCGAGGCAGGCTCTACCACCATAATTGTATTGATCCATCCAAATTAACAAGTCCCAATACTTCTCAATTCTTAAGTCCAAAAAGTTGAACAAAGGTCTTGATCTAACAGCTTTAACAATATACTGCGAATAAGCGTAAGAATTTTCAACTAATACTTTAGATGTCCTCAAAATAATCTTGGATCTATTGGCAAAAATAACTCTTGCTCCAAGTTTAGAAAACTCACCGACAAGTTGTAGGATTGCTTTTTTGGTTAAATTATGGACATGATATTTCAAAAAAAAATCAAACAAGAAAGAACTCCTTTTTTGAACCCAGGATACGAAAGTATGAACCATAGAATCAGCGTTTCCATTGTTCTTGAATGCATCATCCCACCAGTCTTTTACCATACCTCTTAAAACCACTAAACTAGGACCAGAAAATGAATCTTCGGCTAAAATCGAAGCACCATTATTATTATCGAAAATGGTTTCAACATCAGCCATATCAGCCCCTTCAGCTTCATTCAACAAAGAAGAGGTCAAAATAGTATTGACAACTAAATTATCAATATCGATTTCCAAGGATGTAGTCTCATAAACTTCTGGATTATTAATGATAGGAAATTCAAAGTCTTCATTTTCAACCATTAATATATCATTTTCAAACCCACCATAATCTGGAACAGGCTTTGAAGACCACCATAAAACTATATCGTTCTTCTTCAATCTTCTAGCATATTCAATGTCGATCAAATAACTGAGATCATCTGTTTTCAAATTACAGAGCGGAATGTTCCCATATTTAGCCAAATTCTTCAAATGGTTGATCCAAGTTGATAAAGACAAGAAATGGTTACAAACCCTCTTCAAAGCAATTGGCTGCCAACCAATTGCAGGCGATTGAACTTCGGCAACGTTCATTTGAATAGTTGGGAAATCAATTAAAGCTTTGAAAGTTTTAATTTGTTTTTTCAGCTCGGGTGATTGTATGATAAACAGTGATTTTGTTGGTCTTTCTTCATTAATCTTATTAATGAAACTGTTAACTTTTCTGTGTAACTTGGGTAACTCTTCAAAATGGACAATCTCAAAATCAAGCTCATCATTATAATCGATAATGCCACTATTTTCCGCAATCTTTTCTCTCTTTGCATTGAACACGTCTTTATAGATCTTCTCAATGTTTCCACTAATAGGCTGTGCGTTTCTTGAAGGTTTCAAAACAAAAATCATAACTTTTTTATTCCACGAGTTAAACAAAGAATAAATTTGATATTCATTGGTGACCATGTGGAACAAATACGAAATATCCAATCTGAAATTGTTCAAGTAACGTGAGGTATCAGCCATTGATAATGATTTCAAATCAAAACCATTTTTCAGCCCTTTTCCTAAAGCACCTATCTTGACACTACTAAATGCAACGGAATTACCAAGCTCCATAATGACTCTTTCTGTTGCTTCAACTTGAGATTCATATAAACCTTGAACATTAACATGTTGCAACAAGCTTCCAGCTTTGGCAATTTCTTCTTGATAAACAGTCTCTGGCATCGTTAGTCTGAATAAATTTGAAGCTTTATGTCCATTTGGTAATATACTATTGACTTTTTCAACTTCACAACTTGGAATAGTACCATCAGGTAAACTGGAAGATCTGAAACTTAAGTATATGGTTTTTGGAACATGGAAGATGAATGACTGAACTTTGCCATCAATTAGAACGAAGGCTTTGACATCACCAGGATTACCACCTAGTTTGTATTGAATAACCTCCCACGTAGATCCAATGAAATTTTCAGCTTGTGATCGAACCATATTACCAACTGTTGATCTATGACTTGATTCACCGGAATCACCAAACAGCTTTCTTCGTCTATCTCTGGATTTTTGTTGTACTTTCCATTTAGATTTTTGATAAGTTAAGAAACCTGCATAATCTTCATCTGGTGAAGGGCATTTACCATTCAACAAATTGATTTCTTCTTCAGTAGGCTCCTCAGTTTCTTGATGTTGAGTTTTACGTTTCTTTGAAGTGACTTTGCCAACCATACGTTGGATGCCTTTATAAGAATCATCTTTACCTATATCCTCAATATCTTTCATCACATTTATTGGATTTGTAGCAGTTTTCGAGAAAAATTTGCTCAAAGATGATTGTTGTTGTTTATCTTTTTTCATTGCAACTCTTTTTCTCAACCAATCTGGATGAAGAACTCTTGGGACTGGATTTTCGACTTCTTGTAAGGCTGCAGGAATGGTGATAATCTTTTGTATAACAGATTCTAGACGTTCTTTATAATAACTCCAATCAATAATGCTTCTTGGGTCAAAATCTTCCAGTTTTGAATCAACTAACCATCTTCTCAAAAAATTTCTTTTTACTGACAGTTCTGAGGAAAAGATAGCAACAGGAATAGCTCTTTCAGTAATTGGGGCGTTGACAGGTCTTTCAGAAATGATATATTTAACAGCTAAACCTTTGTCTTTAACCATTTCAGCACCTAAAAATTCACCCAAACGTTTAGCAGTTGTGATTGAAGTTGACTTTTGAGTACCATAGTCTTCCAGACTCCTACTCATCATCTTGTTTTCACAAATCAATTCAATTAAATCTTCATCTTCAAGATTACGGCCGTTAGTATCTAAGACATCCAACCAACGATTAGCGACGTCTGCGACAGCACCGTAACAAGATTCTAGAGTATTTCCTTCTAAGAAAAGCTTGAAAATATCAGATTGAAAGTTTTTAATTAATTGTAATTCACCACGTCTTTTCAATTCGAATCCTTTCAGTTCAGCTAAGCTCCCGTCATCGTTGAACACAGCATAACGTTTTTTTAAACCCTTACCTTCTTCTTTTGATGTCGGTAAAATCATTGCTCTATACGGACCATCAACTTCAAAAAAAATAGAGTTGTCACTTTTAGTTTCATATTTCTTTAAAACTGGGTCAACCAATGTTTGATATTGATGATTTGTAAACTTTTCATGGACCAGATAGTTAAGCATTGAACAAGGATACGAAACAAATATTGATTTGCCATTTTTTAACTTGAATGTGTAGTTATCAGGGAAAGAGCTTGGAATGATACACCAAATACCATCAGTATCTAGCTCCAAAGGTCTTCCAAATCTCTCAATCAAAGCCCTAGCCATTTGAATGATAGTAGCTCCTGTCAAACAAGTAATACCTGCCATTTCAATGGAATACCATCTTGAACCTTTTCTCATCACATAACCGTAAAAACTGTTCAGAATAACCTTGAAAGCCAACTGTAATGATTCATAATAAACAACCTTCTTAGCAGATTCTTCCTTCTCTGATTGTGATTGTCCTTCTTGCTTTTTTTTCCAAACTTTGGCTAGACCTTTGAATTCATAACGTCTGTCTCTGAAAGATCTAACAGTATCAACGTAAAATGGATTTTCTCTTTGGCAAATAATCGATTCTCTTTCAATAGTTTCAGTTTGCTTGACCTTATGATAATTTTTACGGGAATAATCCTGTAATCTTTTTTTGATCAATGTTACTTGGTCAGGATAAGCTAAATCCTCAAATGTTCTTCTCGGCAGATTTGGTTTTTTTGGAGGAAAGGTTTCATTTTGAAGTGATCTCTTGACCATATGGTATTCGTCCATTTTTGGAGGATAGAATTCACCCCTCCATGCCCACGTCATTTTTCTATCGCAAGTCTTACCGGGTCTATTGAAATCACAAGCCGCACAATCTTTCTCGGTTTTCATGGAATCTGGTTGTAAACGATTTGAGCACATAATATTTGGGTACATAGATGCAACATCAACGTGATAAATCATCGGTTTTTCTTTTCGCTTTGGCTGGTTTTGAAGATCCAAGAGTTTTTCTTTAATTGCATCATAAACCTCTTGAAAATTGGTAACGTCTTCAACCTTTTGTTTCTCTTCAACAACAATACTGAACTTTAAAGCGTTTTCCAAATCTGCTAAAATCTCATCAATAACAGTTGGATCAACTTTGAAGTCATAATCCAAATCAGATCTGAATACACCAGCTTCTAAAGATTCAACATGGCCACCAACATAGGTTTCAGATTCTAATAGATGGCCATCATAAAACCTTTCAGGAGGATCAACATGTTTGTTGGGTAGTAAAATCTTGTTGGTATATGCTTGAACCATTAACAACATCTCACATAAGGTACCAGTACCTTTTCTTAAAAGTTCATCAGGGTTTAAAGGAACAATAATACCCAAAGAACAAATGAAATTACTTACAATCTTCTTATACAAGTAGAAAGTAGCAACAGCATCAGAAACAGAATACTCAGAAAGGATCTGAGGCTTGCTATAAGCATAAGGCGTCATCAATTCTGGATCCAATTCAATAGGGTTATAACCTAACTTTGCAGTAGTAACAGCTTTTAAGCCTTGAGAACCTTGTGGCAAGTAAGAATCTCTCTTAACCCATCTGTAACAATCCATATGTGCACAGTAAGTTGATTTATATTCACCTTCACTATCAATAGCAAACCCAATCTCGTCATGCATGCTTAATCCATGTACGGAAGCTCTTGCTTCTACGAAAGGCCAATCAAAAAAATCACCATTAAATGTAGCAATCACAGTTGGTTTAGCTTCTCGTATATGTTCAAAGAATCTTTCCAGTGTTGCTTTCTCATCTGCTTCATTAAAGACAGTAAAGAGTCCTGGATATTCTGGTTTTGGAGTGTACTCAAAATCATCGATATCCTCAGAGATAATTTCCCTATTGGTGATTAAAAACCCGTCCCCATCAATCATATATGATATCATCATGACTTGATCGGTAGCACTGTCTGGAAACTTCAATGGTCTTTTTGTGGTCTCAATATCAAACGCCATTATCACTTGGTCTCCAAATTCTATCCTTTCAGGAATTTCCTGAAATGAAACTTCAGTTTGATCGGCAGAAACTTTATACCACTTACTGACTCTTAAATCTTTATCAATAGAGACACGAGTGGTGTAAGGAACATCATGCTCACGAATGTCTTCAATATATTCTGATATGTCATCATTTTCTTTCTCTGTCATTTTGAACTCTGGATCATTATTATATCTGGTATTAACAGCGGAGTAAATTTCTTTAGTTGTCTTTTTGCTTTCATTCTCCTTGACAATAGGTTGTATTAATCTTTTAGCTTCAAAGAGATCTGATGAGTTAGGAAAGTTCAATTTTAGTAACGATCTTTTGAGGCCAACTAGATGATTTGGGATGGACAAATCTTCTTTTACAACTTTTGATATTGACTTAATATATAACTCTAGTTTCTTCTTTAAATATTCTTCAACTTCACCTTCATAACCAGAAGTACAAACAACATAGAAGTATGGGTCATATTGAACAGTAGCTTTGAACGTACCCCCGTCGTCATCCAAGAAGTAATAATCAACACCAGATACACCATTAATGAAATCTTTACTTGCGATTGTTGTAGCATGCATATTAAGTAACCAACCAACTCTACTTGGTCCTGACTCAAATCTTTCAAACCCCATAATAGCGTCCATATGATCAACCTTCTTCACCTGATCGAGTCTTGATTTATTGTCATTTTTTAATGGGTTAAATGAGGATTTTGTGCTGTTGGGTATATAATCATCTCTCTTATTTAATGGATTCTTAACAAATCTTGCAGTTGTTGATCCTTTGAACTGACCATTAGCTGGAACTCCCATTGTCTATCAGACCAGTATATCAGTAAAAGTAATCCTCGATGTGTGATTCTTTCCCTGAATCGACACAATTACTCTAAAGTCAGTTCACACTAAAGATGTCAAGCGCGTGAAACAAATAATTCGATTTTCATATAAAATTTTGACGCGTTTCTAATAATCGACAAAAAAGGAAGTTTTATTACACGTGACTTAAGACATGTTTATCACGTGACTTATCGGCAGATTTAGGAGCTTTCACTTTCGCGCTTTTTCTAAAAATGAATTTTGAAGTGAAATCAAAAATAATCAACAACAACAGGGTACCATCAAAGCAAACTTTTTGAGAATTGAACAATGTCGTATAATCCATACGCGAATGCTGCAGAAGCAACACCTCAGAATAGAATACATCATCCTCAACCACAACACACATCAAACTCACATATAAATCAACAGAACCAACAGAACCAATATCAAAAGCATCAACAACAACAGCACCAATATGGCAATTATCAACAAAATGCCTTCCAACAAGGAGGATTCCAGCAGCAGCAACAACCAAACCAGTACATCAATGATACATATAATGAATTTTTTAATGATCCGAGGGCAGTTTTGACTTTTCAAGCTGGACAGGGCGCTTTCAACGCTGGATCACATTTTGTTGGAGAGAATTTTGAGAAACTCGTTGGTGGTCAAAATATCAACTACTATTTCAGAGTTTCAAACTCCTATGTTTTAAATAAACTGTTTTTAATTCTCTTCCCATTCAGAAACTCTAATTGGGTTAGAACTTACAGAAGTTCTGATGATGTGGGTCCTGACATTAATACTGCAACACCACTGTATGCTTTCCCACTTGATGATAAAAATGCTCCTGATTTATATATTCCTTTGATGGGTATAGTTACGTACATATTAACCCTTGCCTTAATTGCAGGCTTAAGAGATCAATTTACCCCACAAGTTTTTGGAACTGAAACAAGTACAAGTCTTTTGGCATTATTATTGGATTTTGGAGTATTGAAACTAGGGTTATATCTTCTGAACATTGCATCAACTACGTGGGATTTGATCGCTTATATTGGTTATAAATTTGTTCCACTTATTTTGATTCTGTTGATGAAAAATGTTTCAAGCTCAAGATTTTTAAACTGGATGATTTATATCTATTTACTGTTGGCTTTTGCATTTTTCGAGTTAAGAGCCATAAGATTTAACCTATTTGGTGGCATTACAAACTCTGCCCAGACTTTAAATAACAAATCGTTGAAGAACACCAATTATTTTCTATTTGTTTATGCATTCTTGTTTCAAGGTGTACTTTTATGGTGGTTGAGTAAATAGATAATAGATACAGTGACTAATTAAAACATTCGTTTTGTTAAAAATTCGTAACGCATTCATTAAATAAAGTTATACTTCAAGTTCTTCTTTTTTTCTTGTCCCTTGTCTTTAAGCGCTCAGTACAATCAGGACAATACCATTTTCCTTTTGGTGGTTCTTTCAATCCCACACACTCATAGTGAAACCATTCATATTTACAATCATCATTATCACACCCAACCATTTCACCAAATGAAACACGTTGACAAAAACAGTACAGCTCATTCTCTTCATCTGCACCCCCACCAATCCCACTAGTATCAGATAAACTGCCGACACCACCCAAACCTCCAATTCGAGGTGATTTCAGTTTCATTGTTGGGAGAGGAGAAAATGAATCTAATACAGGTTCTGGCGTCCTTGAGTCATCAGCTCTCTGTCTCTTCAATGGTCTTCCTATAATAGAACTAGTTGGTGCACTAGCTTTCTTTGTCTGTTTCTTTGGAGGTGGAGCCGATGGCACCATTGGGGTAACACTTGCTGAGTTAACAATGGTATTTGATCTCATGTTCGGAATAGGGATGTTTGAGATGCCCGCTGTCCCCATTCTTGACGTTCCTCTACTTGAAAATAGTTCAGTATCCAAATCAATGTCCATATCTTCAACAACTAGTAATCCTTCAGCTCTTAATTTCTCCATGTCTTTCTCTAATTTAAACAGATGCTTGGATGTTAAAAACAATGCTGTGTTTGCTACTATGCATTTATCTTTCTGTAATTGCTCGGCTTTCTTAAAATCTTCTCGTATTTTGGGATAAAGTTGATTCTCTTTGGGGTTTTTAGTCAATGAACCATGTTGTTTGATGAATTTATGAATTGCTGAATCCTTTTGAGATATCTTCTTCCTCACTTCATATAGATTTGAATCACTAGTTCCTAATTCTGCAAGAAGATGTTGCAGCTCAGCAGGAAGATTTGATATGTCTTGTGTGTATTGGTCCAACGTAGCAGCAGTGTCCATTTTGTTAGCGTTTTGAGATTCAGCTTGTTTTTAAATTAAAGGTCCATAATTTCTTAGTATATAGAAAATGATTAAAACTTCGCAAAAAAATTACCCGGAGTTCTTTATTAAGCGAGAAAATTCATTACTGGGTACGCTCATAAATACATAACACAAAATACATAACACATAACACATAATACGGTATCCACCATTCAGTATCCATTACTGCGGGTAGAAGCCTCTTCTATATAAAAAGATCCAGCAACATCCGTGAATTCGTGAGATGAATTATCCTCTTCCGTTTGGTACGATTTTGCACCAGTTGTAACACCCCTAGCTTTATTTTTGGATGTATCATATATAACATCACTGCTTAACTCATCGAGTATACTCTTTTCTTTTTTGTGAGCTCTTTCAGAAGGTTGTGAAACAGTTTTGAGCTCGCCCTTAGCCTCTAAATGTTTCTCCAAAATTAAAGCATTTCTTGAATTAGCCTTATAGATGACCTCAACAAAATCGCCCACGACAGGAATCAACCCGAGCAGGAAATCAATAGCAATGTTTCCTAAAAATTTCAACTGAATTTCAATTGGTAGCCCACCTTCGACTTCTCTCGCAGTTTTAAACAGTAATAAAGAAAAGATGACACAAGCAATATCACCAACAACTGGAATAAGACCAATCAGGCCAGCAAACCCGATACGATATCCAAGAAAACTGAAAAGCATATCTAGATGGTAAGCTCTTCTCATCACCTTTTTCAGTATATTAGAATCATACTCCGAGATTCCAGCTGGGATTCCTTTAGGTTTTTTGAGCTTTTTGACCTTAGTTGCTCCAAAAAAAGAGCGTTGTTCAACCTCATACTTCAAAAAATGTTAACTTACAAACTTGGCGAATCAAATACTATATACTTACCACATCGTAATAAGGGTCTTCAACTCCAAACCTGTTAAGTTGATTTTCTCTGAAAACCCGTAGTCGGTATTAGTAACGGTTTCTTCGCAAAAAGGAGGGGGGGTAAGGTACACACTCGTTGAGTTATATATTTTAGGAACCAATTAACCAAAAACATTTAGGTAGATTTGTTTTAGAATTCAAAAGAAAAATGGATCCTAATAACAACATTTTGGGGATCATTTCCCTATTTATATTTATATAAATTATTCATAAAAGACAGCAATCTCCATAATTCATGATGCAGGAAAGTCTTGTTCGGGAAACAAATTTCATATCCCACAGATATTACGGGTATTATATTAAGAACACAAACACGCAAAAATTTAATTAATACACTATATAAAATAGAAAAAAAGAATCACAAGACTCAAGAACACTATTACAGCATTCCTGATATAAATCACACTAAAAAAATTGGATAAAAAATAAGAATGGATCACCAATATAAAAAAACATAACATTAGTACTTAACTTCAGAAAGCAAAAAATTATCAAAAATGAACTTTTTTAATCTTTCTTAGAAGATGTTCTGGTTGCAAACACAACTGGAGGAGTTGGAACATCTGGCTGTTCAATCAATTTGGCTTGCAAAGCAAGACTGTAATCTCTTAATTGCATGTTTTCCTGTTTCAATGCCTCGATGGTTTGTCTTAACCCTTCACATTCCTTAGCTTTATCTTCTAAGTCCCTAATGTGCTGTTCTTTACGTTGTCTGAAATTTCTCTGAGCTATTCTGTTTTGTTCAGCTCTTTTGGTATTTGTAAGTGGTCTACCATGACGACCTAATCCGAGAGCATCATCGCCCTTAGTAGAATCTTGAGAAACATCAACGCCTGAGGCATTATCATTAGAAACAGCAACAGCTGCTGCTGCAACATCAAATGTTTCTTCAGTCAAAGATGATTGTTGGTGGGATGAAGCAGTTTGAGCTAGTTGATTGATAGGATGAAGAGCTTCTCTGCTAAAACTCGGGTCAATTTGTTCCTCGAGGGCTGAAAACTATGTTAGTATGTGATGGTGAAGTAGACATTAGTTATAACATACCTCTTTTTTTATCATTTCCCCAGTAGCTAGTGTTTTCAGTACTCATTGTTATTGTTGCTAAAACCTGTTAATAAAACCACCTTTTTTTTCAAAGCAAAACAATCCACTCCAAAATCCCCTTCTCTATCTCCATCTTCCCCTCTCGGTTTCATTATCTAGCAAGTTACATTGCCTATACACGTTTCTTCATATAGCACCATCAAATTCTAGCTATTATATCGTTTAACTCGTGTCCATTACCTAATCCCTTACTGATGACTTCAGCTTATATAATGAAAAAACAACAAACAACAAAAATCAAAACAAACAAAACACGAAAAGGAGAAAAAGAGGAAAGCATTTAGGCTTGTGGAATTGCCAAATCGACACTCACTCTTTCTAGGGTTATTTGTCTCAAGAAAAAGATTATTTGATACTTTTTTGCTGACAACGATTGTTGTTTTAAGGAGTATTTTAGAAATTGGAGGATTTATTACAAAGCAATTACAAAAATTTTCGCGAGAGTATTACATAATCTTGATGTGGTATGTACCAATTATTTATAAACATTCACAACTCCAGATCTGTCGACTGAAACGACCATCTCATAAGGCTTCAGTAATAATGTCAAGTCTGTTACTATATCATGATGTCCTTTAATCAATTGATCCTGGCCTTCTGACATCAGCCCCCTATTTTTTCTTCGTTTCTTAGTCTTATCGGTAGAATCACTTTCAGCTTTGAGTTTCTCTGTGACAATCTTTAGTGTTGGGTTTATTTGAGAAGATGAATATGTTGGCACACCACTTCCATTAGGCATAGTTGAAATTCCGGAGGTCAGAATGGTTCTAGATTCCTCTGGTTCATAAACATCCCATAAAACTAGCTCGTAGGATGGAGTGGCAGTTAAGATCCAGAACTTCTTTTTTCCTTCAGTTTGTGTTTCGATCAATTGTAAAGCAGTGAACGATTTATCCTTAGTATCAACATCTTCCCTTCTCAAGCCATCTGCAGTTATGTCATCTATATTCTCCCCTTCGTTAACCTCTACAACACTATAGTCATCAAACCCACTTTTTGAAGAAAAACGAGCAAAAATCTCACTAATGTGTCCGGTACTAACATCAAAAATGCAAGCATCGCAGTCTCCAGTACCCCCAATAATAGTAACATATCTTCCCTTCTTTCTATTTATATGATAGTCATTTGAACAAGACCTAATTTTTTTCACTGAACTCCCATGTCTGAACCTCCATGTTTTCAAAGGAATTTTGAACCTTAAATCCCAAAAGTCCAAGACACCTTTGGACGTTCCTATCAATAACCAACTATCAAGTGAGTCAACAGTGAAGCTCGTTATGATACCATGGGCTGGGTTATTTTGTAATGTGAAATCAACTCTCATAGTTCTAATATCAATGCCAACAATTTCAGAAGATGAACTGACACCAAATAAAATGCTTTTTTGATCTCTATTTCCAAAAGTGAAATCTATCAAGTATTTATCTTGAAGTTTAACTTCTCTTATTATTGTTAATCCATTTACAGATTTTGAAAACTTCTTACTTTGGTTGTAATCAACAGACAAAATCCTAACACGACCATCTTTTGTTGATACACCAAAACAATTATAGTTTCTTAAAAACTTGACATTTGTAATCGAACTTTCCAACTCAATTGACAACATTGAAGAGTGTGAGACATTTCTCTCTAATCTTGTTGTATCCCAAACTTTTAAACTACCATTATCATCGCCAGTAACAAAAAAACTATGGTCTGGAGAGACATCAATCGAGTTAATACCAGCTTTATGTTCTTTTAAATGTGAAACCAAATCACCCTTTGGAGCCCAAGTTTTTGAAATCTGAAAGTCTGTTATCTGTACCTTATTGTTAAATTCTTGAAACTCTTCCAAATCAGGCTCTAAACTAACGGAATTCAAAAACCTAATGATGAAAATATCTTTTCCTTTGTAACTATTTGACACAACTAATTTCAGCTCACTAGATGGCTTGAATCTCTTCGTCTGCGTTGACGTTCTTCTTACTTTATGAAAAGACGACTCCAGTTCTCCAAATGCATTTTCTTCATTCGTCATAATTGATGGTGCTGCTTTGGATTTTCCAATGATCAATGATCTAGCAAAGTCTTCAGGCAATGAAGGCATTGCTGTGTTGTTCACGGATACCTCCGTAGAGGTTTGTCCAGAAAATGATTCCTCAACTAAACGATCATCAGCTGAGTCAAGATAATTTTGTTCTTCTATTGAATCCTGTGAAAACTCATGTGAGTGGAACTTTGAATCGAAAAAAACAATTCTTGGAAGAATGCCTAATTGTTGCAAATTTAAATTTCCCAGTTCATATTCCTTATTATTCGATCTGAATGTAAGTCTAGAAACCCTGTAAATGTATTCCCTAAGATCTGCAATTTTCCATAACTCTTGCTCGCTTAATCCAGAAGATACAAGTCTATCACTCCATCCTTTATCCTCCGGTGATAATGGGATTTCTAGATTACCAAATTTGATTGAATAAGCTTTCTCTGATTTACCATCTAAAGAAGTTGAAAAAAAATCAAGTCCTCTATTACCAAAAACATTAGTGGAACTTTTGTTAACCGGTTTCCAGAATAAAGTGTTCTCAGCTCTTAATGACCAAGTACAAGCTAAATTGTAAACTGATCTTGACAATGGACGCTTACACACAGAATAAAGTGTATTCCAACTAAAATCAGTAGCATCATACTCAAAGTAAGGTCTGACAATTGGGTACAGCATACAATAAATGTCAGCTAAAGATTGACTCTCAGCTATTGTAACAACCAATAGTAACGACCCTTGTTTTATCCACTCATTTGGATGAAGTAAGAGTTTAGAAATGGTTGCCAAAAGGTCCCAAACAAATCCCTTTCTAACAAGGCCTAGCTTCAAAAGATCATAAAAAGTATGAAGCACTTTGATAACAACCAGTTCTTCAGGATCGGATAATGTCTGCACCAGCAAAGGTAATATATAATGCTCTAAACTAGTGGTACCAACATAGATAGATATCCCAGTAACTGCTTCAACAAATGCAATTCTAAGAAGTGGATCCTTGTCATTTAAATACGTGATCAGATGACTTAGGATCAAATCGTTGGCCTTCTCTTTCCCAAAAAATGAGCATAATGGCAATATATTCTTCAGTAATGCAATCTTGACAACTGACTCAGAGTCAGTCAAAATCAAAGTCGCAAACTTTTCAAAATCATCATATAATCCAACTTTTGACAAATCAAGCATTCCGGTTGATGTAAGACCACCATTCTCTGTTTCAGGATCAAAAGAGGTCTCTAAAACGGATGACTTCAATATTAAAGACATTTCGTAAAATCTCAGTGATGTTTGTGCTAAGTGTGATAGACAAGTTGCAAAAGTCATTCTAACATAAGGTGAAGCTTTGGAGAGTAGATGAGATAATCTCGGCTTGATATACTCAGGAAACAATAGCACATTAACTGGGCCTATGGCATCAACAAGCAATAACAGCTGAGTTAATGTCATTAATGCAGCAGCTTGAACGTTATCAGAAGAATCGCTCAATAATGCCATAATATAAGGCAAACACCTATCTAACTTCCCTTCATCATGGATTCTCTCCGAAAGTGCCAGAATCAGTTGAAGAGCTTTCAACTTTGAATTCTCCTCCCTTGCATTTCTCAAAGAAGTGAATATCAAAGTTAAAACAATCAATGCGATATCATCAGTATCGCCCATTAATTTGGAGGTTGGTTGGAGTTTGTATGTTTTTGGAATACCAGGTAATGATAATCTCAGCGGAATAGCTTCCCCGATTTCATTATCCTCTATTTCGGGTGAGTCTTCAGTCACTGAATATTCATAACCCAGAAAATAAGATATTTTATCATAATCATTGTAAAGTCTATTGATTCTAACATCGCATTCTTGGCCACTTCCTTTGGCCACATAAGACACGTTTTCATTAAACCCTTTGAAATATTCATAGAAAAAGTTGTAAAAGCTATCTGGGAAAACGCTCACTCTGTACTCCGATAGATACTCATTGGCAGATAGTCTATCATTTGGATCCAAACTTATCATACTTTGTACCATTGACTTTATCTTTATATCAATGATTCCACTTAAATCAGGAATAAACTCTCCCCTTTTATATCTATATAACTGCGATAATGTGAATATGGGGGAACCCTCCAAAAAGATCTCAGCAATTGCGCAGCCTAAACTGAAAATGTCCATTGCTGGACTGGCATTCTTCGATTTCCCATTTTCATCCTCATCATTTCCTAAAAACCTTTCAGGTGCTAAATAGCAAATTCTTCTCTGTGAAGTATCAAAATAGAACGAAAATGTTCCCGGATTGTCCTCTGGTAAATATATTGGCTTAAAAGGGGCAAAGTCACTTAACAAAACCCAGTTCCATGAAGTAACTAAAATATTCTCTGTCTTGATATCTCCATGGGTAACACCTCTAGCATGGCACTCACTCAATGCACTTAAAAGTTGAAAAGCAATCCACTTTTTTTCAATGTCCTCCAAAAATGGTCTCGTACTGATTCTATCATAAACATTTGTCTTGATATATTGCCGTATAAGGTATCCAGCTCTTTCAGTGTCAACGATCTTTGAATAATTTAAAACACTAGGGACATCAGCTAGTTTTGCATTAAGGTTGTCTAAAACTTCTTTCCAGTGAGTCAAGTCCAGTCTTTCGTTTGGTTTAATGAACACTTTGACAACAACGGCGCCATTAGGATCACTTGCCTTTATCATTTTCAAAAATCTAGATGAACCAATCTGCTTTCTATATTGAATTTGATCCAATACATCAACATATGCCGATATTGCAATTGAGGATGCCGTAGGGGCCATTAATGAAAGCTCTGCTCCCATTTCAATGTTATTAAAAATCCCTACCAATCTATCTTAGTGCTTATTTGTCGTTTTAACTCTGTTTTTATCAGTTTACTTACATTATGGATTTATTTTAACCATACACATAAAAAATCCGCGAACTTATTCGATGAAATCGATATCTACATTCACAATGTTTGGAAACCCCTGTCATGTCCTATTTATTGGCCTATAGCCCCATAAGTGAGATAGAAGCTCTGTTCAACGTTCAACTATCATACAAAACGGCTTTGTTTCCTCTTTTGATATAGATTCCCCATTCTTTCTATCTTAAACGACTCAACTTCTTCATGTATCAAGATTTTGTAATCGTTTAAACTCACAGCTGAATTTTCAAAGCTAAAATCGAAAATCTCTTGAGAGATTGACTCCTCTGTCTTATCTCTCACTGATCTTAAAAATGGGTGTGAAAGTGCTTCGTTGACATTAAATCTATGAGTTGTGTCCCAACAAAGCAATCTTCCCAAAAGATGGTGAGCACTTTCAGATGCAAAAGGAAACACCTCAGACCAAGGTAAAGGTTTATATTGCGGGTTTGGTAGACTGAATAAATCCCACGCTAGGCTGGTACCATATTTCAAAATAATTTCTCTCGAAGGAGTGCCTAAGAGTTTCAAAATCTCTGTTGCTTGATGAATTTGGTCATTTCCAATGAAAAGAGGTCTTCTTCCGTAAAGTTCTGCAAGAATACAACCAACAGCCCACATATCAATAGCCTTGGAATAATTTCTTCTACTTAACAAAAGTTCTGGAGCCCTATACCATCTTGTAGCAACGTAGTTTGTGATTGCATTCGCTTTGGGTTTCAAATATTTTGGAGAAATCCCTCTAGCTAACCCAAAATCGCAGATTTTTAAATCCCCTTGAATTGTCACCAATATATTTCCTGGCTTCAAGTCTCTATGTATAACATCAGCTGAATGTATATATTTTAATCCGCATAAAATCTGATAGAGAAAATTTTGTATATGGAACTCTGAAAATTGAACTGAAGAATGAATCACTCTTGCTAGGTCATAATCTGCTAGCTCTTGAAAGCAGTATAGACCATCATATGGAGCACAATACACTATATCTAAATCAAGTAGATTTATGATCTGTTTTTTTTATGTTAGAACAAGACGACAAACTTGAAAAATAAAAGAAATCGATTGTTGGTATAAGCTCACATTTTTATGCCCTTTGAAGAATCTCATCAATTTCAATTCTCTAATAGCTCTCTTCAACAAAACATCCTTAGTGAAGATATTGGATACCTTTTTTATAGCAATATAGACCTTTCTATCTTTATCTGATGAATCTAGTGCAGAACAAACAGTACCATAAGAACCTTTACCTAATACATTCTGTATATGATACTTGGAATCAATGTAAAAATTGGCCTTTTCGTAAACAGTGTAGCCAGGTTTCGACTGTTTTGACCCACCCTTCTGCCTTGTAGCATTAGCAGCTATGTTGCTAATATTCGTATTATTGTTCAAGATGTTTGCCATGATAGAGTGACGATGGAACAATATAGCAATCTATCTGTGATCATAAACTGGATATGAATTGCAACTCCTCTTACCAAAGGGGATAGAAAAAAACACAGGCTAGGCTCTCACAAAAGAGTGATCAAGATCTGAAGTGGCATTGTGTACCAAATTTTGGTTCTTTTTTCCGCCTGAATCTTTCAAAAACCAACTGGTTTGTTTTGTTTTTGTGTCACCATCATAATCAATTAGTATTTTCGCAAGGCTTTCCGAATTTCCTAATCCGAAAAGAGCAGAATTTTCGCAAAAATGCGACATTTGGCGAAACAAAAGGAAACAAAATCCACCCAGATTAGTATTGATAACATCCTACTAGTCCACTTTTGCTCTTTATAGATATCCAAATTTCAACTCTTTCAAGGACTCTGATCTTTTATTCAATATTCCTGAAAACAAATCAGTTCTCAATATTCACTTAGTAGCTTCTACGCAACTGAATTGGTTTAACAATGTTCAGGAATCATCTCATTGAAACAATCCATACACTCAAAAAAGCCTTCCTAAGATCAGAAAAAATACATAAAAGATCTGTTTCAACACTACCAACAATCCCTTATAACGATCCCTTCCACCACAAGGATTGGCCAAGGCACAAGAACCCAACCCCATATGATATTTTGAACATAAAAAAATCTGATTTCAACGTCAATGAACTAAGAAAACAATACTACGCAATTGCTAAAATTTACCATCCCGATATATCATCCAATATATCACATATAGATCATAATGGAATAAATCTGACGGATGGCCACAAATCTGAAAGGTTCAAGCTGTTAACTGAAGCATATAATCTACTGAAAGATCCAAGAAAAAGAGCGCTATACGATCAATACAAAACGGGTTGGAGAATGAATGGCACATTATTAGGAGATGCCTTCCATTCACAACGGTCGGCTTATGCTACCTCCGGGGGCTATAAAGCTGATTTCAATGATTACGCTTACTGGAATGCAAGCAGCTGGGAAGACTATGAAAATTTGAGGCGAAACGCTAAGCACATGTCTAAAGAGGAAAAGGTGAAAGTTCTTGCTGTAATTGTTTTCATCATTGTAGCTTCAGCTTCAATTGAGGGGTGGTATATTTTAGAAAGCGTTGAAAAAGCATTGCTAGAAAACCAGAGAATTCATGATGACTGTGAAGCAGATTTGAACCTTGCCTATCTTAACTATGGGCTTGATGACTCAAGAATATCACGTATAAGGAGATTTTTATGGTTTAGGACATTTGGATTATACGTTGACAAAGAGAGCTTAGACCGAGCAGCAAAAGAGGATGATCGTTTGGTTGTTGAAATTATGGGAGAGGACTCTAATTAAAGGAACGCGTGTACATCAGATAAGCTAAATATTACACTAAAGATACTAGATATCTTTAAACATACAGATCTCTACAACTTTTGAGAATTATAACTGATTTTTGTGTCTTGTCGATGAATCATTAAAGCTTTTGAACTACTCACTTCAGACAAAGAGACTTGGTCTACACTCTAGTCTACAGTTGTTTCTTTTTGCTTTCCTAGTTTTGTTTGATATTTGTGAATAATGAAAATTCGCCAGGAACAATCATAACAACAACAGTTGTCTGTTACCTTATATTTTTTTAAGATAGTTGTAAAAAATGAGGACATTCAATATTCATTTTCATGAGTTAAATCCTATTATGCCAAATCATGATATGTTTTATCAAATAAAACAATTAACATTTTCTTAGACCTTCCAAGAGAATCTCAAATTAAGATTCGGTTTTTTATTAACCCTAAAACTATTTTCAGCTTGTTGAGAGAAAGTGCTGACTTGTGTGTCTTCTGTTTGAAAAATCACGTACTGTAATAAAATGAATGGTGTTCTATTTCCACTAATGCTAACATAAGGAAGTACAAAGATGGTAGCAGAGAGCAGTTTCCCAAACTAAGAAATACTCTGAACTATCCTGCTCTAGTTACTAACTGTCAAAATCCCATCAAACCATACAAATTGCTTCTGAAAAATTTTAGCTTGGATTCGGTTGGAAAAAAATTCATCATTATTTTCAAGCAGCTCTATAATAGTTTACAGTTTTTGTCATTCTCAAAAGCGCAAACATTAGAATTTGAAGTGCATACTTTAAAAAATGAGAAGTCTTTGATGTTTTTTTCGCTAAAAGCTTCAAAGAGTGCTTTTGCTATGTCGTAAATCATATATATATATATCGTGAATTCTGTTTAAAATCTTGGGGTTGTTTGAAATAATAAGTTTGCTCCGAAATCTATATTTGGTAAGTTTGAACATCAAAAATATCTTTTTTAAATAAAAGTGAAAGTCTGAATGTTGTTGGTGGGCAACAATATGACTCTCTTAATCTCATTGAACTTCTATCATTGTTTAACGTTCTAGAAAAGTTATATCTGTGCAGTACTCCCAAACTCAATCAGAATACAAAAACGATTATCTGAGCATTTAAAAAATGCAATAAGTTTCTAAAGCTGATGATCTCAAATTTTTATCGTTCCACCTCTGATATAAATGGCTAACATACCGAGTGATGTTTCTTAGAGAGAATAAGCTATAACCTGCTTGAACTTCTATCAAAAAGATTGTACTTGAATTCTTTTAAGAAAGCCGGTAGAATCGTCCGCTTCGAGTACAGGATTACGTTAGCTGTTTAAAAAGACAAAAAGCTTACCAGTAATCTTACCACAGTAAACAGATACAAATAGGCAATGATAATTCTTTTTTGTTTCTGTTGCTTTCTAACACAGTACGTAGTTGTTACGCGAATTCGTTCTATGAGAACGTTTTGAATTTTTTAATTAACAAAGGGAAGAATCAAAAAACAATATCTCAAACGGTCAAACATTTCAATAGACCCTGTATCTAGTTCAATATGAATTTCCTTCAACCAGAAACCGTTTTAGATCTGCAGAATATCAGGGACGTTCTAGTTCGTATGGAGGATACCATCATCTTCAAATTCATCGAAAGATCTCAATTTTTCTCTTCTCCATCGGTCTACACAAAGAACAAATTTGCAATCCCTGACTTCGATGGTTCCTTTTTAGATTGGACTTTGTTAAGTTTAGAAAAGGTTCAATCACAAATCAGAAGATATGAGTCTCCAGATGAAGTAGCTTTCTTCCCAAACGAACTTTTGGATACCATTTTACCACCAATCAACTACCCAAAGATTTTAGCTTCTTATGCTGACGAGGTGAACATCAATGACTTAATTAAACAAAAATACATTGAAGATATTGTCCCATTGATCAGTAGGGGTGAAGGAGAACAACCAGAAAACCTTGGTAGCTGTACTTCTTGTGATGTTGAAAACTTACAAGCTCTTTCAAGAAGAATTCATTTTGGTAAATTTGTTGCTGAAGCTAAATTTCAAAATGAGACTGAAAAATTCACTAAATTGATCCAAGAAAAAGACATCGAAGGAATAGAAAAAGCTATCACCAACTCTGCTGTTGAGGCTTCGATTTTGGAAAGATTGGTTGAAAAGGGAAAGGCGTATGGTAGAGATCCGACATTAGTATGGACAGATGAAAAGGGCGATCATCATAAAGTCAATGCTGAATATCTGGCAAAAATATATAAAGATTGGGTCATTCCACTTACAAAGAAAGTTGAAGTCGATTATTTACTAAGAAGATTAGAAGATAACTAGAGACTAGTTAATAAATAAAAAGCTCATGTCATAAGTCTTGCTGTAATTCCAGGAAAGACATTAAACAATACACTAACAGAGTAAGTTGGAATCAGCCCAAAAACCTCATTGCAATTTCGAAGGCATAAAAAGTTGCAGCATTAGCAGGAGCGGCTCTTAGTATAGTTGGCGTAAATCCTCTGAAGAACCCCTTTGCACCATCTGCTTTCCAAACTTGGCTAATTACGTCTCTCATGTTTTTATACCTTGGATTATCCAGGCTATCCGTTTGTAGACGTGATTTGATAAAATCTATAGGATAAACAGTGATCCACAACGAAATCCCAGAAGCAGCACCATATAAGCATAATCTGTGGCCGGGGATTTGTGATCTTTCAATATGATTATCGATTGAATCTCTCTTCACTAAGTATTCGTATGTCAAGAAATAAATACCTATACCGTTAGCTTCACGAATGGATGTCGGTATGAACCCTCTCATTAAACCTGCCATGCCTCCTTTGGTATACACCTCCTTGATAACATGAGCCGGACCAACTCTCTTAGATTTATCTGTGTTTGTTTGAGCTTGCAAGCGTGAACGAATCAATTCAATTGGTGAAGCAAGGAATGAATTAGCAAATCCAGAGACGGATCCAGAAATATAATATTGTAAACTGCTTAAATGTTTTTCATTGTTAAAAACCACTCTCTTCATATACTCATTAACCCCAAATTGGATGGAGACACAAGCTCCTACGCCAATCAAAGGCGTCAAAGTACCCTTATAAAACGCCCTGATGCCATCCTCTGCTACCAACGACTTCACAACGTCCAAAGCACCTTTGTACTTTCCTGTAGTGTCCGAAGCCAACCGTACTTTGGTAGTATCAAAAGGCTGTCCCACCAACACTTGAACAAACCCACTAAATGTCCCTGCAGCTAGATCTTTCGCCACTCTATATTTGTCTGGCTGTGGAACATGGTCAATTCCAGGAAATAATGTTTCTTCAGTCATGCTAAAGTCAACTAAACAGAACAATTCATTATCTTCGAACCCCGAATCTACTTTTTTATCAGGAAAATTTTATTTTAATCTACCTACCTCCGTGCGGCTGGATCTCCGTAAAAAGAAAGCTGACTCCTTTCAAAGTTTCGCCAGAGTCAGTTTCTACAGCGAAGTCACACTCTTACTTTCTAATCTACACTTATAATCACTATAAATGAATACAATAGATCTGCAATAAACATAAGTAATGTAGTAGAGGAACAATATGAAAACAATATTAATGATTAACCAAAAACTAAATTGATCTTTCATCAGTAGAAATTAATAATATGAAAGCAAAGAACACTGAAAGCAGTTTCTAGATAAACTAAACGAACGTCAAAAGAGAAGGTATAAAACTGGAATATATCCGTAAAATGAACCATTAGTCGCCAAATTAAAATACAGCAACAAATATCAAAGATAATAAAGAGAAGAACCAGCTTCTACCTTGGGTGGAGGCGGCAGCGCCCTCATATTGTGAGACAGTAGCTGAGGTAACATCTGTTGCTACTGAGGTAACACCTGCTGCTACTGAAGTAACAGGAGTACTTTCTGGGTTAACTGGAATGGTAGTAGTGAATGTTTCTTCAATTCCACTAGAAGTAGAGGTGTAAACAACAACAACACCGGTTTTTGTTTGACCTTCAGTGGTATAAGCTTTAGTGGAAACTGTGGTACCTGAGATAGCAGCTTCAGTAACTGGTGTACCTTCTGAGTTAACTGGAATGGTAGTAGTGAAAGCGGTTACAGATTCACCAGAAGTAGATGTGGAAACAACGACAACGGCAGTCTCAGTTTTACCATTAACAGTGTAAGTTTCGGTAGCAATTGTTGTACAAATGACAGCAGGTACCTCCGTAGCTTTAGTAACTGTAGCAGTAGAAGTAGCAGTAATAATTGAACCCGAATCATTTGTGGTTGGGTAGAAAGTAACGACTTGGGTCTCAGTTTTACCCTTGGAATTAACTGAAGTTTCAGTGTAAGCACATGGGACAGTAACAGTAACAGTCTTATCCTCGCCATCTTTAGTAATGGTAGTAACAATAATTTCAGAAGTAGCAGTAGAGATAGTGGCTTCACCTTCAGAGTTGGTAGTAGCACATTTAGTGACAACTTCAGTCTTGGTCTTTCCTTGTTCATCTGTAGTTACGGCAGTTTCACATGGAACAGTAACGGTCAAGGTTTGAGCATTGCTGTGTATATCAGTAATAGTGAAGACTTGAACTTCAAGAGTAGTAATACCAGTAGCCAATTCACCAGCAGAGTCGGTGGTTGGGTAGAATGAAACAACACCGGTTTCAGTTTTATCCTCGGCATCAACTGAAGTTTCAGTGTAAGCACATGGGACAGTAACAGTAACAGTCTTATCCTCGCCATCTTTAGTAATGGTAGTAACAATAATTTCAGAAGTAGCAGTAGAGATAGTGGCTTCACCTTCAGAGTTGGTAGTAGCACATTTAGTGACAACTTCAGTCTTGGTCTTTCCTTGGTCATCTGTAGTTACGGCAGTTTCACATGGAACAGTAACGGTCAAGGTTTGAGCATTGCTGTGTATATCAGTAATAGTGAAGACTTGAACTTCAAGAGTGGTGATACCAGTAGCTAATTCACCAGCAGAGTCGGTGGTTGGGTAGAATGAAACAACACCGGTTTCAGTAACACCGTCTGAGTTAGTGAAGGTGGTCAAGTACTCAGCTGGAACAGTGATATTTTCAGATGATGAAGAGCTTGATGAAGAGCTTGATGAGACAGCTGATGAAGCAACATCTGAGGATGAGACAGCTGATGAGACAGCTGATGAAGACTCAACTGAAGATGAGACAGCTGATGAAACAGCATCTGAGGATGAAGCAGCTGATGAAGCAGCATCTGAGGATGAAGCAGCATCTGAGGATGAGACAGCTGATGAAGCAGCATCTGAGGATGAAGCAGCATCTGAGGATGAGACAGCATCTGAGGATGAGACAGCATCTGAGGATGAGACAGCATCTGAGGATGAGACAGCTGATGAAGACTCAACTGAAGATGAGACAGCTGATGAAGACTCAACTGAAGATGAGACAGCTGATGAAACAGCATCTGAGGATGAAGCAGCTGATGAAACAGCATCTGAGGATGAAGCAGCTGATGAAGCAGCATCTGAGGATGAGACAGCTGATGAAGCAGCATCTGAGGATGAGACAGCTGATGAAGCAGCATCTGAGGATGAGACAGCTGATGAAGCAGCATCTGAGGATGAAACAGCTGATGAAACAGCATCTGAGGATGAAGCAGCATCTGAAGACTCAACTGAAGATGAGACAGCTGATGAAACAGCATCTGAGGATGAGACAGCTGATGAAGCAGCATCTGAGGATGAAACAGCTGATGAAGACTCAGTTGATGAAAATTCAACTGAAGATGAGACAGCTGATGAAGGCTCAACTGAAGATGAGGCAGCTGATGAAGATGAGGCAGCTGAGGATGAGTTGTCATTCAATGTGTTCGACAAATCAAATGAAATAGTAGCTCTTTTAATCAATCTCTTACCTTCTGCGGTTGTAACAATAACTTGAGCATCGATAGTAAATGGAGAAGCACCAGTCTTTTCAGCAGTAATCTGCAAAGTCAATTCAGAAGACTCTTCAATCACTTGTCCGTATACAACATCATAGGAGTAATCTTCAACTGAGGATGAATCAGCTTCCACGGATTCATCATCGACGGTCAATTCAACAGATTTGAACTTGTATTGTGTATCTGGGTTAGAACCAACAATTTCAACTTTACTCCAAGGACCTAGAGTTCCAGGAACTTTAATTTCCCAGTGTGGTTGGCCACTTACAAAATAACCAGATATAGTTGGACTAGCAGTAGCGCTTGAAGATTCAACTGAGGATGAAGCAACAGATGAAACAGCTGATGAAGCAGCATCTGAGGATGAGACAGCTGATGAGACAGCTGATGAAGCAACATCTGAGGATGAGACAGCTGATGAGACAGCTGATGAAGCAACATCTGAGGATGAGACAGCTGATGAGACAGCTGATGAAGACTCAACTGAGGATGAGACAGCTGATGAGACAGCTGATGAAGCAACATCTGAGGATGAAGCAGCATCTGAGGATGAAGCAGCGTCTGAGGATGAAGCAGCATCTGAGGATGAAGCAGCGTCTGAGGATGAAGCAGCATCTGAGGATGAAGCAGCGTCTGAGGATGAAGCAGCGTCTGAGGATGAAGCAGCATCTGAGGATGAAGCAGCGTCTGAGGATGAAGCAGCATCTGAGGATGAAGCAGCGTCTGAGGATGAAGCAGCGTCTGAGGATGAAGCAGCATCTGAGGATGAAGCAGCTCTGATGAAGCAGCATCTGAGGATGAAGCAGCGTCTGAGGATGAAGCAGCGTCTGAGGATGAAG
>JANBXE010000046.1:0-42548 GCA_024271855.1 Wickerhamomyces bisporus
ACCATCAGTCAGCCTTTCTGTGGTTGGTATGAGAATGATAATCCAATCTATTTCTTGAAACCAGAAGACAAAGATTTCAAATACTCACACTTCTCCAACACCTACTATGTTGAACAATAGGTGAACTTATGTATAAATTCGGGTAAAAATAAGTAAATAATATTTAAAGGAAATACACTTGTAGAACACTAGAGATTAGTGTATGGAATATATACCGAAGCATGCTCCGATTCAAGCAGAACTTTCAGTGTATACCACTTAGCGTAACATAGCTACAGTTCGAATAGACTAATGTGGTGTGCTTACATCACAGCATGGCATGCTGATTGCTGATTGCTGATTGCTGAAAATCCGATGAATTGCTACTGATACAATTACCATAGATATAGAGGAGATATGTTAAAACTGAATTCATTAGTAAAATAGAAAACGTGGCACTTGAAATGGACAAAACTTGACTTGAGCCGCCATATTTCGGAATTAAAAGTTTTTCAAAAATGTGTCAAAATTCCTACAAATTTTAAATTTGGAATTTGAAACCGAAATCAACAGCCAGTTAAAACGGCGCTTTCTCTTTTTGGTCGGAAACGGAATTCGTGATGAATTACCTTTTCTCGATTAGTATACATAAAACCATCCATAGTAGAACATTAATATAAAAGAACGGTTTGACCTTCAAAGCAGTAGTAATCAGATCATGCTTGAATGACCACAGGATCACAAAAAAAAACACAAGAATGTCAGTCACACAAACAGAAACAGCACCAGCTCCATTAGCCACACAGTTTACCACTAAAACTTATGGAGACGTTCAAGTCTTTGAAAAGGAAGGTGTTGAATACGTCAATATTCCAAAAGCTGATGAATCAAAAAAATTAAAACCAACTCTTGAGGATTTAACAGTCTCTGCTCCAGCCACTGTTGAAAAAATTGCTAAAATCATTGAGGTTTATGGTGGTTGTATTGTCAGAAACTTTTTGCCAGCTGATATTTGTGACAAGATTTTGGATGAAGTTAAACCATATTTCAGTAAAGAAGGTGATTTCCAGAGTGACTTCATGCCAAGTTCAACCAAAAGAGTCTGTGGTACCATGGCCAAATCAAGAACTGCCGCTGAGAACTTGTTGATTCACCCACTTACTCTTGGAGTTGCAAACAAATTCCTTGCTCAAGAAAATTTGTTCTATGTTGGTGATAAAATCACAACAGGTACTTCAATGCCTCAACACAATGCTTGTGTTACTTTCGATATTGGTCCAGGTACTACAGATCAAGTTTTGCATAGAGACGATATGATCCATCATAACATTTCTAAAGAAAGAGAAGTGTTTGAATACGGCCATGATACAGCTGTTGGAACTCTTTTGGCTTTGGATAAAACCACTAAACAAAATGGTGCCACTAGATTCATTCCTGGCTCTCATCTATGGGACCATTACAGAGAACCAAAATTAGACGAAGTCGTTTATGCTGAGCTAGAAAAAGGTGACGCTTTCTTCATGTTGGCTTCTTGTTTCCATGGTGGTAGTGCTAACACAACTGTCGATGAACATCGTCTACAAAGTATTCTATTTATGACAAAAGGTACTTTAAGACAAGAAGAAAACTTGTTTTTGGAGACTCCAATTGAATACTTCCAGTCATTATCAGTAGAAGCTGTAAAAGCACTTGGTTTGACGATATCGACTCCTTTCATGGGTTGGTATAGAGACTTACAAAATCCATTAAACGTTCTAAAACCAGAAACCCTAAAGGATAATGGTAAAGACATTGCCAGTGAAAAATCTTACACTGTGGCAGCCAAAAATTTATGATTAAAACAACGATTTGTTTATAGATGACCTAACTTTGCTTATTTAAATGAAAACTATTTTTGTAGTAATGATCACCGCTAAATTATGACTAGCTGTGTATATTCCCAATACTACACCAAAATCAATCCAGTAGAAAGCTCCCAAAGCCAAAGCCCAAAGCCGGAACTCTAATGTAAATATGGTCAGTTTCTAAGTCAAAGGCTAATCTCTCCAAGGTAGCAAATGGCAGTAATTTGAATTCCACAGCTGTTTGGGTGAAATTTCAATGACAAAGCCAGTCGTCGCTTTAAACTTCCAAAGTTTAAAAGACACATTTTTTTTTTCACATTTTTTCATGCCTTTGCATGATTCTATATATTGACCCAAATTACTTGAACTTACGGCTCAACTATTTGGAGATGTCGTTTCTATATCTCCATCAATCCAATTAATGGGTAGAACAAGAGCTAAAAGTCCGGCAATTTTAACTAAAAGAACAAAAAAATTCACTGGATGCTGGACATGCAGAAACAGAGGTGTTAAATGTGGTGAACAGAGACCACAGTGTGCGAATTGCGTGAAGATTAAAGTTGAGTGTGGAGGGTATGCTATTCGTCTATGCTGGCCTAATGATAAGGACGCAACCCAAAAGTTTGATAATACGCGGTGTTATTTGCTGTATGAGACTAAAGAAGAGGAATTATTGGACAAATATCAAGTGAATTTTTTTCTTGAAAAAGTTGATGCAGTTTCACAGTTTATATTAGGGACAAGTTTTTATGAAGAGTCCGATCAGCATTTCTTTGGTCCATTTGGGGTGTTTTCCCAATTTTATTCTTCTGATACTACTAAAAATAATAATAACTCTTTGGATTACTCCATAACGAATAATTTGTTTGATGGAATACAACTCGATAAGAATTCAGATATGATACTAGATTTAAATCCAGATCCAAATTTCCAATTCTACGCCAATCTTATTGAAGCAAATTCAGACAGCTTGGAAGCCATGGCTTCAGTGGATCAAGGCAATTTAAGATATTCCAAGGTTGAACTTTATTCTAAAAATTTGGACAATTTGAGATTTGCTAGATTGGATCCATCGATGGGTTTTGTTGAAGCCAGCTTATTAGACTTTTGGGATGTTCATCTTGCTGTGCTACTAAGTCCTGTTAAAGATGACTCATTAAATCCATTCAAGAGAATGTTAGAGTTTGGCACGAATATTTTTGCCTCTTCCGATATCAAAAACGTTTTATTGCATTCAGTTTGTTCAATTACTGCAAGTTATCTTGCACGTCCAAGAACTAGTGACAGATTAGAAATAGACAAATATGAGAAGTACTGGAAATTCCATCATTCCAAAGCTTTGCATTTCATTTCAAAAGCGTATGTTTTATTGGACAAGTCAAATGCAGAAGAAAACGTTGTACTGGTTGCTTCTATAATGTTGCTGCTTACAATTGACAGTTTTCATCCGGAATCAAGTCATTGGAAAATTCATGTCAAAGGTGTTCTTACAATCGTCAAAAAAATAAATGCATCAATACAAAGTCAAAACCGCAATGATTTGAGAGTTCCAGGGACTGAATACTCAAGCACAATGAGATTTCTTTTGAAAATGAACAAATTAACCTATATTTTTGGTACCACTGATTACCTTGATGAAGCTGAAACTGAAAAAAACACATTGATAGGTATTAGTGATTTTAATCTAATAGATGAAGTAGAAGAGCCTATTAACGACTCCATATTGTATCAGACGTACGGGGTGACGGATTCAATGTTGGCAGCTTTATCTGATGTTGTTTATTTCATCCAGAATAGAAACTCAATAGTCAATTATGAAGAAAAAGTTCAGATTTTAGAGAATAAAATTCTTGCCAGCAAAGTGTCTAAACTGAAAGATGTTAATCTAACAGATCTTCACTCAGTCAATATCTTGATAAGATACCATCAATCGATGATATTCCATATTGCAACATACATATATTTCCTAAGAGAGGTAGTACAAAGAAGCCCAGCTGAAATTCAAGATATCGTAAACGAAGGATTAGATCATATTGAGATCAATGATGATCTGTCAAAAGATTTAGACAAAATTGGATTATTATGGCCATGGTTTATAATATGTTGTGAAGCTGTCACGAAGATTAGTCAATTGAGAATCAATAACTGGTTTACGAGTATTAAGCGTCATAATATTGCCAATGTAGATAGGGCAATTGAAATCATAACTGCTGTTTGGGAGAGAAGAATCTATCAGGAAGATATTCGTTGGTGTGTCGTTAAGAAAGAGATTAATCCAAAGCTGATGCTTTCATAGTTACTTAATATAAAAGAAAAACTCAGAAGTAGTCCGGTTTTTGACTAAAAAGTAATCAAAAGTGATCAGTGTGCTGTAGCTAGATTGAGGTTTGTAGATTGCGATATGCAATTTGTGGGTGAGTCTGGACTTCTGCGATGGAACCAATGTGAAACAAAAGCATAACACCGCAAATATCTGGTTCTCCTGAAATAGAATACGTGCATGATACAGCCAAAAATTCACAGCAAACATCAAGATCAAAAGTCATTGAGGAAAGAACTACCACAACTAACTCCAAATCAAGCCATTAAACCTCCAGCTTTTTCATAGAGTCTTACCTAGACCAGATTCTATAAATAGTCAAAAGATTACGTTACGCGAAACCGTTTTATATTTTTTTTCGAAGCGCACGCGCATCGTTGCAGATCTCTATTTACTTTTCGTGTAAGGGTCAAAATGCTTCATCTTTTTACTTGTTTCACTTTTTCGTTTTGTTTGGCCAAGAGTGAACAAACAGTGAGATCTGGATAGCTCCTCATGGGGGTTTTAAAATTTCTATTATAACTACCTTTTTTACCCATCCTCGTCATTAGAAATAAGAACAAACACACTCCATTACCTTTGATACCACTTTTCTTCACATTCAGCATTCCATTAAGCATCCCTAAACAAGAACCAGCTCACCACTATTGAAAATCACCAAGTATACCAGTAACATGGGAATATTCAGATCAAGTTGGGAACGTCAGGTTGACAATAATTTGTTTGATTTCATTGATATTGACCAGTTCAGAAACTTTCGGATTTCAACTCTTTGGAATTATACATTGACTTGGTTTCTGCTTTTGTTACATACTACATTATACGGCGTTGATGTCTACACCTGTATCAGATTATTGGCTTTCAATACCTGGGGATCACAGGTTCAACCCTGGTTGTCTTTCAGGATATCAAAATGGTTATTTGCTGCTTGTATTATTTGTTCTGTTGTTTTACTTATATTCGAAACCATAAGGGGCTTGAGAATTTTCAGAACAAGAAATATATCTTTGATTTATACTAATCCGTTTGCAAGAAATTTGAAGGCTATATCTGGCTATGGGTATTTTTGTGTTTTGAATGAAGTTAGTCCAACAGGAGGGTTTGAGAAAATGGCATTTTATACTTATTTTACATTTCATGGATCAAAGAAATTGATACTGGCTGATAGTCCAAGACAAGTCATTAACGCATTGACACTTTATTCTGTTCTGAATGTTTCGGGGAAATTCTGGGATACTATAAAAGAGATATCATTGTACAACAGAAATGAAGCTTTGATTCTATATGGTATGGCTATTTCATTTTTTATTTGGATTTTCTTTGTTGCAGAACTGTTTTTTGCAATCGTCTTTGCATTTCCTGTGTACTATAAAATATTGCACAAGCTAAGGTATCAATCATTGAGACAATATGTCTGTGTCACTGTTGATAAGACTGTCAAAAGATTGGCCAGAGAATATCAAAAGGTCTCTTTGCAAAAACGTTCTAGAACAAAAGAGTTCGGCATTCTTGAAAAGCCTTCTATTCCAAATATTGATACTGTTCTAAAACCAAAAGACAATTACTACACCAAAAACTTGTCCAAGAGCTCAACGTTTGATTCAATGGCCACAATTATTAATGACAATCCATTCAGCGATACCCAAAAGTCAACTACATCAGTCAAAGAAGCTGTTCAAAAACCATTAAGAATCCACCATAAACCATCTTCGAACTCACTTCTTACTCGTTATGATGACTACCCAGCAATCAAATCCATTAGTCAGGCACCTTCTTCACAATCTCTTGACTCTCAGTATACCCGTCGTTCATCATCCCCTCCACCTTATCAACAACAATCACAATTTGGAGATTACGATTCACCATATACTAGAAAACCACCACAAAAACTTCAATCAAGGTCATCTTTTGATAACGATCTTGAAAACGGGCAGTTTTTTACAGCATCTCAGTTATCATTGCCTGAATCATCCGATGAACAAGATTTTGATATTGATGATTACGGTTATAATGAACAAAGGCCTACTAGAAGAGATGTCAGACCAAGTTTGATTCTAAGAGCGAGAGAAATGGAATCAGAAGATTATACAAGATTTAATCCAGTTACAAGATATGATAAGTTTGATGAGCAGGATCAAGGATGTGATAACTCAAATCAACGTCACTTACCTGGTTTGTAATGACCTATTAATTTTAGTATGGTTTTATTTAATAATGTTTTTTGAATTTTCTTTTTTTTGGGTTGTTGATTAGTTTTGGATATTATATGGGTTTTTTTAGTACCTCTATTAAATGGAGTTTTTAGTTTTTACGTGTCTGTAGCTTACTTATTATAATGCCTCAATTGATGTAATTATATTGACAATTAAAAGAAACCTATGTACAAACCATAATAGAAAAAAATAACATAAATAACAACTTTTTTTATCACTCAAATGTGATAGCGCAACTCTCACTAAAACCCAATAGCTCCTTCAAGACAAACACTGTTTAATTCTTTGCAGCTTTTGAAGCTTCATATTCTTTTTTCAATTTCTTCAATTCTTCGTCAGAAATAGGCGGAATTGGAACATCATCAAAGGTATCTTTACCTAAGAAGCTGTAGGTATAAGCATAAATACTGACTGTTATAGTAGATAGTACAACAAAAGTTGCGGCGTTTTTCCAAAAATATGGCCTTCTAGCTCTTATCATGGCTGGTGTCATTTTGAAGGTTCTAGGGTCATGGTACGGTGATCTCTGGCTGTGATACGGGTTAGTCAACATTTTGAAAAGGGAAATGCGGGATAAAAACTCTAAGGACGTTGATGCCCTGATGTATTACTCACAATACCATATTGTTCAATAAGTTAAAGTATTAAATTCACTGTGTATCAAAAGTACGAATTCATTCAAGTTCCATAAAAATTTCCAGCCAACTTTAAGAAAATTCGCGGAAGCAAAAATATCACGTGATTATAAAAATGTTGCGCTGACCGATGGACTTTCTCAATAAAAAAAAATTTCTTCTTTAAAAAATTAGACTTGCAAAAAAGGCAGAAAGAACTGCATTTACGCTGAAATATTAGTTGAAAAATGGCTACTGTGATGCCTAATACAGAGGAAATAATACCGCCTCCAAAAGATGAGGAAGAATTAGAACTTGAAAAACTTGTTTTTGGTGATTTAGAAGGGTTCGAAAACAGTTTGAAGACAATCGATGACATTTATAAAGAAGACTCAGAAGAATACGATTCTGGTGATGATGAAAGGGAGGAGGACTCAGAAGAGGAACTAGAAGGATTGAACGACGATCAATTGTTTTTCGTGGATGATGGTGAAACTAAAGATGATGATGCAATGGATGTTGATAGTGAAGACCAAAGTGATGGTGATGAAGAACATGAAGAATCTGAAGAAAGTGATGCATGGATCGATAGTGAGGATGAAAAAGATAGCATATCACTACTGCAATCTGATAAATTGAGAAAGCTACGTAAAAAAGAAACAGATGAATCTATAAGCGGGAAAGCATATATAAGAAGATTGAGATCACAATTTGAAAAAATATATCCGAGACCAAAATGGGCAGATGAAGAAGATTCGTCTTCAGAAGAGGAACAATCAGATGAAGACGTAGATGATGAAGATCAAGAAAAGATAGAATCCGGTGATATTAGAGCATTAAGTAAAATTTTACAATCCTCGAAGAGCTTAACAAACAAGAAGTCTTCAAAACTGCTACCTCCAATCAAACTAGATATTGTGAGATTAAAAGATGCAAACCAAAAACATGCTTCAAGATCAGCTATTCAAACATTATCATTCCATCCTACACATCCATTATTGCTAACTTCAGGTTACGATAGATCTATTAGAGTGTATCATATTGATGGGAAAAATAATAATGTTGTTTCCACAATTCATTTAAGGGACACTCCTATTCAAACAGCTTCTTTCAATCCAAATCCTAAACATAACAAAATTTTTGCGGGTGGTAGAAGAAGATATATGTATTCATGGGATTTAGTCACTGGTGCAGTTGAAAAAATCAGTAGATTATATGGTCACGAAGAAACACAAAGATCATTTGAAAATTTCAAGATTTCACCAAAGGGAAATATGATCGGTTTAACAGGTAATAGTGGCTGGGTAAATATTTTATCAAGTCAAACCAGTCAATGGATCCACGGCTTTAAAACTGAAGGAACTTTAGTGGATTTTGATTGGTCTCAAGATGAAGAATTTATTGTTGCAGTAAATTCAATTGGTGAAGTATGGGAATTCAGTTTGAAAACGAAGTCAGTTATCAAGAAATGGAAAGATGAAACAGGGGTTGGTATAACTACAATCAAACTTGGTGGTAAGAATAATAGATGGTGTGCCATTGGTAGTACAAGTGGGATTGTAAACATATATGATAGATTAACCAGTGTATCAGCCCCAATTGGAACATTAGATCAATTAATTACACCTATCACATCATTGGAATTCAATCAAGATGGCCAAATATTATGTATTGCTAGTAGAGCAAAGAAAGATGCTCTAAGACTGGTTCATTTACCAACTTGCAAAGTTTTCCAAAATTGGCCAACTTCAGGTACACCATTTGGGAAAGTCACGTCCGTTAAATTTAGTCCAAACGGTGAGTTGTTGTGTGTGGGTAATGAAGCTGGTAAGGCTAGATTGTGGAGATTAAATCATTATTGAATAATAATCCCCGATAAATAGCATCTAAAGCATAGAAATTCAATTTAGTGAAGTGTAGATACAAAAATTCGATAAAAAAAAACTTGTTTAAAAAGCTTATCTATGAGAAATCTTATGTTTAATCATAGGATTTTTGACTTTTTAGTTGATAAATTAAACGAAATTCAGATAAAAAGAATTAAGACGACCTGCTTGAAGAAAGGATTGCAGCTTTGAAATTTACATTTTCGCGAACATTTTTGGGGAAGAAGGAAAATCCCAAATTGAAGAAAACGGCAAAACCACGAAACAAACCACAGCATTTGACACATTTAAACGCCAATTGTTTACTTATTCAGTTTTGTTTTAGATCAATCACGCACATAACCATCAAGACCACACTTAAAAGTACTGCCACATTTTTTTTTTGTTGAAATTTGGACTATCTACACCCCTTTTTTCGCTCTAATCGCTCTATTTCCCCCATTGTCTAATCGTGTGCATTATCAACTGACTTAGATGGTGGACTCTGTGTCTATAATGGCAGCTAAAATTGGTGGTGGTTCAAGATCCAAGGTTGATGCTCTTATGGATTCCAGGTCTGCTGGAACCTCCAGGTCTGCTGGGTCTCCTAGTTTTGGTTCTGGTACGGTTGGTAATGCTGAATATATTTTATCTGAAAATGAATCTCAACAACGTCCAAGATCAACCACACCTTCAAGATTATCTAAAAGGGCTAACTCTGGTACTTCGGTTAATGAGAGAAACAAGTTCCGATCAAAACTGGACGGGTTTTTGACGTATGCCGCTACTACTTCTACTCATTCCCAGATTATTACCCAAGATCCTAATATCATTATTGAAACAACCACCAATCCAACTTCATCGTCTTCTGATTTACAAAACACTCGCCATTATTCTGCCAGTTCAGTTACTGGTCAATCAGCTCAACTAAAACATATTGTTTCCCCTTTGGATTATTTTTATTCGAATAAGCTTCTTGACCCTTTATTTCCTATCAAACTGATTGATCAGAAGCAATTGAAATCAGTTATGAATTGCCATTACTCAAAACCATTACCTGACTGTGACGTGGTTTTCCCCTGGCTTCATGGCATACACCACTCTAATCAAAATCAAAGATTATTTTTAGTGTCGTTGTCAAACTTAACAACAGTCAATAAGAATAATTTTGATACTTTCAAAACTCAAACTGAAATTCCAAGTTCATATAGGGGGTTAATTCCAGTGAGGTCTGGGTGTGTTCAAATACCCGAAAGAATCCATGAGAGCTCTGCAGTTTTGAAAGGAAGTGTTTCTCCTAATGAGATACTTTGTCCTTTAGATGTTTCAAATGAGGATTTATTAATCTTACTGAATGGGTTATTGAAAGATTTAAAAGTTGATGAAAATCATTCCAAAGATGAATTTGAAAAGATCCTGAAGACTTTACTTGATGATTGTGAAAAAATTGGATTATTACCAACTTTTAAAAACTTAGATCCTCAAAAGGGAATAAGTTTAAGAAATTTTCAAATTCAGGTTTCTAAAATTGCACAAATTTCAGATTTCATCGTTTATTGCTTCAATGAAACCCATGGTGTTGACGGCGAGTCTTCTACTTTATGCCAATGTGGATCAACCTCAAGACTATTATATTTTGCTCAGCTAAAACATGCCATTGATCATCCAGAATTGGTTGATGCTTTATTTTCAACATTATTATTGGAAAAAAACGACATTGAATTTTATTCCGAAGATGAGTCAAATAAAAATCTATTAGCATTAGATAGAATGAAAGAATCGGATACAATTAGATCGAAGGGAAACTTGTGTTCTAAATTCGACTTAGAATGTTTTGAAAATTGGGATATGAATTATTTATTACGTGAAAAATTTGAAATATCTAAAATGTCTTCTGCAACTAACTTGAATCATAATGTTTGGGCGGGAAACTCAATTGATTTTGAGGTGCTGAAATTAAAAGGATTTGATACATCTTCTTCAGTTACAACTGCAAGCTCGATCCCACTTTATGTCAATCCTGATAATTCAACCTGTACTGTTACCAAAAAAGATTTGCTAGAAAAAGGTGAATCACTATTGATTAACCCAGCAAGAGCTAATTGGAAATATTTTATTTATTGTTGTGACGGGTCTTCTTTTCCTGATATGACGTTACTTCGATTTCTGATTCACAGCTCAAGCCTTGATGACGAAGATGTTTGTTTGAATTTCCCACCTTCTGGCTCAATTGGGATTGGTGATTGCACAGATACAGATTTGATTTCTATTATTAACACTTGCAAACTACTTTATACAAAGTCAACTAAATCCGAATCATCGTTAATTCATTGCTCTGATGGATATACTGAATCCTCGTTATTAATTGTTTGTTATATGATTTATTCAACAGGGAAACCATTACAGGAGGTGGTTTTGGATCTTCACAGGGTCCACGGTCGTCCATTTTTTTTATTTCCGACTGATGTTCAACTTTTAACTAGAATTGAGAATATATTGATCCATTATTCGCCTACAAATTTGGGTGAGTCGTTTGAGGTAAATCAAATTGAAGTATTGGAGAACTCAATCATTTACAAGCATCTGTTTACGCCAAAAGAACAGACTTGGTACTCAAACTTGAACGGCTCGTTACCTTCAAGAATTCTGCCCCATTTATATCTCGGCTCACTGAATCATGCAAACTCATTTGAGTTGTTGAGAGAATTGGGGATTACAAAGATTGTATCAGTTGGTGAAAATCTATCTTGGTTATCAGAAGAAGATTTTTCAAAGATAAACAGAACAACCATGTTGGATGATAATATTACAGTTTTGAGTGGATTCAATAATGATGAAAATCCAATCTCTGAAGTTATGAGTGTTTCAAATATTCAAGATGATGGTATCGATATGTTGACGCATACTCTTGCTGATATTTTAGAATTTATTAATAAAGGTTATGAAGCCAATGAAAAGATATTGGTCCATTGCCGTGTTGGAGTTTCAAGGTCAGCAACTGTTTGTATTGCAGAAGTTATGAGAAGATTGAAAATAAATTTGATAAGAGCATACATTTATGTTCGTGTTAGAAGATTAAATATAATTATTCAACCCAACTTGAGATTCATGTATGAGTTATTCAAATGGGAAGAATCTGAAAGATTATCAAAGCTAAAAAAGAAAAAAATGAAAAGACTTCTTGATAGTCCAACTGCTTATAACAAAACGTTATCAGCTTTAGATCTGGAAAAATTATCAGGCTCAATTAGTTCATTAATTTCAGATGCTAGTGTTGATATTAACGTTGATAATCTGATTGATCCAATTGCTACTTCTCCTGTTAGGGCCTTCAGTCGTGGTACTGATGTATTGACTGGGAGATCAGATGATGATGTTGATGGTGATGATGATGAAGAGGAACTAGTGGACGAAGATGCTTATTGGTTAAGAGACGTTGATTGGCATGTCTTATGTAGAGAGATTGATTTATTGAACAAGGCATACATTCGTCTTTAATCGAGATGGTGCATGATGAAAATAGAGAAATATTAGTTTTAGTGCTTTAGTGTTTTTTGTTATTTTTGTTGATTTTTAAGATTAGAATACCTAGTATTTTTTGGTTATATGTTGTTTTTCTCAATGATTTTGGTTATTCTTTTGAGAATTTATTTGTTTTATTATGGTTACTAAGGGAAGGTGGAATCATTTCAGTTCGGTTTACTTTTTGTTGTTTTTATATGGGGGTATGGTGCTTATTTTTTATTATATTTATACTTATTTTTGTCAGGGTTTACTTAGATTGCTTATAATTTCAGGTTTATTGTTTTGTTGGATTTGTAGAACGTCTTTAGCTTTGCCAAATTTTAAAAACTAGCACAGGACTAGTGCTTAGTTAAAAAACCTATTAAGTTAATTTTATTTACCCGTTTGGTGTTTGGAGATGTAAAACAGCCACTTTTTTTAGCGATAACGTTAACTTTGATTAAGATCTGACTATTATAATTGGATTATCTGGACTAAAGGTGTATAGAATGTTTTGGGTGTCTTTTGTTTTTCTTCCCATTTTATCTTTTCTTAAAAATCATAAGAGTTTGAGGTGACTGGAGAACCATCAACAAAGCAGATTAAATGTACTAAACGGGCAGAGCCCTTGATTTTCAACTTATTTGAAGCATTGACATCAGTTTTGCATGCTCCAGGTCAATGAAAGAACTCACTAGACCAGTCAAAAAACTACATCAAACAAGAATACTAGGACAAGACCGCATACTTGGCTGAGGGTGGAAAGACCCATGGGATTTCATTGGGGATTCATTAAAAATTTATGGCAGTTATAAATCTTAAGGTTTGGGTGATGCTTATAACTTTGAAAAGGCTGCTAAATCTGGGAACAATTTTCCAAAAAGCGATCCTACTGCTTATGTCTCGGCTATGGAAAATTTTACCAAGAATGTTTCGTTTGGTAGTACTTGTTCGACTTTGACAGAACACTCTTATCATTTTGCTAGAAGAGCTGATACTTTGGATCGTATTTCTGGTGGTAGATTTGGCTGAAACATTGTTACTACAACAATTTCTTCTGCTGGTAAACAATTGGCAAAATCAAATGTTATACCTGATAAAAATTTAAGATACGAAAAGATTGATGAGTATTTTCAAGTTTTTTATGAGCTACTGTTGAGTTCTTGGAGAGACAACGGCGTAGTTTTTGATAAAGAAAATGGTATATTCTCAAATCCTGATATCATCAGAGAAGCTAACTTTGGATACTTTCATTTCGTAGTTCCTGGTCCTCAAATATCTGAACCTTCTCCACAAAGAATTCCGCTAATTATTCAAGCTGGTACATATTCAAAAGAGTTTAGAACTAGGTGCTAAACATAGTAAGCTAATCTTCAATATTTCTTCAACTCCTAAAATCTCAAGAGGAAAGATTGAATTTACTAGACAGTTGACCCAAGAGGAATATTATAAAGATCCAAATCATATAAAGTTTGTTACTCAGATTGCTGATCTTGGGTGAGACATACGAAGAAGCCGTTAAGAAATTTGAAGTGTTGAAATGTATACAGATAGCGATAAGATATTCAATTAGACAGAAGACTCCGGACTTGATTTCTCCAAATTTGAATGAGATGAAGGTTTATCTAAAGTTGGTGACCCAATTGCAAAAGAATTTGCCAATAATTACAAATTACAATTTGAAAATGGGATTATCATTACTGAGATCTGTTGTTGATAATTGTCACAAAAGATCTACTCATTTTGTTGGAGCTACTACGGAGGTTGCTGATGAATTAGAGGATTATGCTGAAAGATCTTTAGTTGATAGATTCAGCTTCACTAATATTGTCTTTCCTGGAAAATTTGAAAATATTGTTGAATTGTTAATTCTAGAGTCACAAGTAAGAGGATTAGCATAGAAGACGTATTATGTTGATAATGGTATATATAAAGAACGATTTCATAGAAAAAGGGCCAAAAATTCGTTCTTGAAGATCATTATGCTTATGTGTAAGATGATTGAATTGGCGGTGTTCGGATGTTTATATTAGCATTATGGCACTTTGAAATTAACCAGTCAAAAATGGTCTTATGATCTTTTATTCAATTAAATTTCATTAAAATAAATTTTGTACAATGTCTTTGATCCAATATGAATCATCCTCTAGTGAGGATGAGGAAACGGTCCACCAATCACCAAAAAATATTGAAAAACAATCTTCAAACACTAGCTCTATTGCAAATTTCTTGCCAGAACCAAAAAACAGATTACCTCCAAAGAAAAAAACAAATTCAGGTCCTTATAACATATCAGGTCTGGCTAATAAACCTGTTGAGGATAGTAATAGCCAAATAAGTATACTGAACAAGAAAGTAAGTGCTTTTATACCCACAAGTGTCAAAATACGAAATTTAGAGAAGAAAAAAGAAGAAGATGTGAAACCAGAAAAGAAAATATTAAACGTGTTTGAGAGCGTAACGAGACAGAAGAGAAGAAGAGAAGAGGGTGATGGTATAGCAGTGCTTAATTCTTATCACAACAATGTTGATGATGAGTCTGCAGATGAAAAAGCTCCTCCTACAGCCTCACCTCAAAGAGAAGATGTTGAGATCAAGGAGTTCAACGTATCTAAATTTTACGAGGACAACATTGAACTGCAATCAACAGGAGGGTTACAATCAAACAAATCACTGCACAAGCTAACCAACAATAGAAATCAGCTAAGCTCGTTGATCAAAAATGCTAAACAGGACTCAGATGTACTTCTGGACAAGATCGAACAGAGAAAAAGGTCAAAAAGAGAAAAGAGTGATCGATATGGATGGTGATTACTACTCATTCAACGTCAATCTCGTTGAATACTGTCAAAATCATAAGAATATAGACTCTATTGTATTCCCAATTAGGAGATATAAGTAGTGAAATGTATTACCCGCTTTCTTAATTTTTCAAAATTTTTTCAGAAAATGAAAACAAAACAAAAAAAAATTGGCCACAGTCCATCGAACATCTATACATTCGAACTAGAAGCGGGTTGAATTTCGAGTGATTTGATTCATTTCTGCATTGTTAATTACTATTCTCCTATCGGACTATAATCACTACTTTTTTCTGTTTTTAAACTCGTTCTATTTGTTGAAATTGAATTGTCATTCTTTTCCCCATTGTTTTAAGCGAAGAACAGATCTATTGACTTTAATAGAATTAGTTGAGTCATTATTGTGAGGTGTGAGTCATAGTAGGTTCCGAATATCATTGGCTTTGTCTATAGTGTTTACGAACAGAAAACAGATCATAGATCCAAATTAGCATAATCAAGATTCAAATGGAAGAACAGATCAAACAGGCTATTGAGATTGCGATCAGCGGAACTTCAGATTATCAATTGAAGCAACAAGCCATTCAATTTTTAAATGAATTAAAAGCTTCTGCTGAAGGTTGGTCCTCATTCCAAGTATTATTGGTCCCTTCAAACCAGGACCAAGTACGCTTTGTTGCGTTGCAAGCATTAGTTGATTATATCCCAAATCTACCATCAAACTCAAATTTTATAGTACGAAATAAGGTACTCGAATATTGGAAACAGATTATTTTAGCCAACCAAAATGATCAACCTTTTTTGAAAAACAAATTGGCTGAATGCCTTGCAAGTTTGTTTTGTGTGGATTATCTAAATGGCTGGCCTAGCTTCTTTAAAGACATCTCAGCTTTGACAAATGATGAGACTGAGGTTGGAATAGATCAATATTTGAGAGTTCTACTAGCTATTCATTCCGAGATTGGCGACCAATTAATTATTAGGGATAGAGCTACTGTGGAAAGAAACAACAGATTGAAAGATTCTATTAGAGCAAATGATATGACTAATTTGACTTCAACCTGGAAAAGTATCTTGAATGATTTCAGAGATAAAACAGGTACGTTGACAAATGAAATCTTGAAGAATGCTTTATCAATTATAGGTGGATTTGTCTCCTGGATTGACATTAATCTGATCGTTGGTGACGATTATATCAGTTTGATTTTACAATTTTTAATCAAACAAGAACAAAGAATACCTTGTGCTGACACTTTGAGTGAAATCATCAGCAAGAAGATGCCACCTCAAAACAAACTCCAATTGTTATCTTTATTGAACTTACAACAAGTGGTAGGCTCACTAGAATTGGATGATGATATCGATTTTGTTGAGCATATTGCCAAGCTATACAACGTGATTGGATTAGAATTGACCTATATTCTGGATTCCTCAGATGCTTCTAGCGAAATTAAAGTTGCCTCTAATCAACAAATTATAGATCTATTCCCATTTATCTTGAATTTCTTGAGCCATGCTTATGATGATGTTTCATGCCAAGTTTTTTCATTCTTATCTAACTTTTTGACTGCATTGAAGAAGCTACAAAAATTGAACAGTGCTGCGGCAACCCCAACACATCTTGAAATTCTGAACACTTTATTTGGAAAGATCATCTTAAAAATGAAATTTGACTCTGACGATGATGGTGACGATGAAGATACCATTTCCGAATTCAATGAGTTTAGATCCAAATTAAAAGTTTTCCAAGACACAATTGCAGCAATTAGTCCAGAAATTTATTTAGACCAATTATATTCTGTTATCAACACGTCAATTTTCGAATCAGCTGGTAACGATTGGAGACAAATTGAACTGGGACTATACGAATTGACTAACTTTTCAGAAAGTTTAAGAACAAATATTTTTAATGTTCCAAAAACCTCTTTGCAAACGTCGAAGCCATATTTAATATTCCAAGAACTATTGCTAAAAACTATCAATTCAAATGTTATTCAAATAAACCATCCTCTAATACAATTATTGTTTTTTGAATTGACTGTCCGTCATTACACATTTTTGAACAATTCCTCGAATAAGAATGACTTGACAAACCATATTTTGGGACTATTTACAACACCTTTAGGTTTGTACAACTCGAATGAAAAAGTTCAGTTAAGATGTTGGTATTTATTTTTTAGATTCGTTAAATTGACTAAACCGGTTCTGAACGAAGAATTAATTCAAAGACTGGTCCAGGATTTATCCGGAAGTTTGTTGATAATTGAAGCTGAAACTCCAAATAACAACGACGATGATTCTGTTGAAATGTCTGAAAAATCTTCTAAATTTGATAATCAATTATATTTATTTGAAACTTTGGGTCTCTTGATTTCATTAGTTGATAACTCTAAGATGAATTTGAAATTAAGTCTTTTGGATGCGTTATTGTCATCAATTTTCAGTAAATTACAAACGATAATCTCATCGAAAGACCAACAATCTCAAAGTATTTTACAGGCTCATCATTTACTAATGGCGATCGGTACAATCGCAAGAGGGTTTGAATATGATCAAAGTCCAAATAAAAAATATCCAGATGAAATTGTTGGTAAATTCACCAATGTTGCTGAAGTTGTACTAGTTACACTGGAGAATTTGAATAATTTCGAGATTGTTAGAGACTCTGCTAGATTTTCATTTGCAAGATTTATTCCAATCTTACAAAATAGTCCAACAATCAACTCCCATTTGTCGAGATTGATTTCTCAAATCTTAGCTTCAAGTAACTTGAAAATTAGTGAATTAACTGATTTCTTAAGTTTCATTGGACAAATTGTTCACAATTTCAACAAGAATGATTTGATTTATCAATTACTAAACGACCTGTTTACACCGCTAACAAACAAAGTCTATCAAGTTCTTGAAGATAAGGGTGAAAATCAGGTCTACGAAATTATGCCAGATGTTCAAAGAGAGAAAACTTCTTTAAAGAAGGCATTTGTTACCTTATTAATCAATTTGGTTACCAACCATGTATCAAGTTTGTTGATTACACAAACAAATAAATCGACTTTACCTATCATATTAAACTATTTATTGGAAGATTCAAGTAATTTGAAATCATTAGAAATTATGAAATTATCTCTAAGTTCTTTAGGTTTGTTAACAAAAGTTTTTGGTAATGATAAAGTAAATGACGAATTGGATCAATTTGGTCAAGGGTTGACGATTGAAGGTATTTCAACATACTTGTTAGAAAACTTGGTGGCTTTAGCTTTTAAAATTCCATTTAATAACACTAATAGTGAGGTCAAGTTTGATGTTAAGGATGCACAATTTAGATTTATTCTAGACGAACTAGCAAGTTTATTAATTGTATTGAAAGACGTTCAGAATTTGAATCTGGCTCACTACTTGAAGGAGTATTTCGCTAGCATTCAATTACCAGCACAACATGGTGACGAATTCATTAGAAATTTAATAGGATTGGAAGCTAAAGAGTTCAAGAGATATTATGTCAACTTTATCATTCAGTTCAAATGATGAATATTTTTCATGAATTTGCACAAACACCGGTTCCGATGATTCTAGTATATATCAGCATAAAAACTAATATAATGCATTAATAGAAAGAAACAAGGAAAGAGAATTGTAAAATAAATATACTATAAACCTCCGAATTAGGGAAATTCCGGTCACCAACCTCGGAATTTTCTAATTTCGCACAACGCTGAAAAAAATTTCAAGGAGACATTCGCTGAAAGCAACTGAAAGGCAAATTTAGATACACAAAACGAGTTGTTTTGAAGTTTATCAATAGGTTTAAAAAATTATTTTTATATTTTAAGGGGAATTGAGTTGGGATTTGCTTTTTTCTGGTGTAATTTGGTGTTTTTCAAGAGTTATGTCACAGTTTGAAGATCCGTCAATCATATCGATGGTTTCTTCTACAAATAAAGAGACTCTGATTCAAAATTCAGAACTTAGCAAAGATGCTGTTTCTAATCTGGCTGATAATGCCATTACCAAGTTTTTGAGAGACGCTGAGTCTAAAAGAGAGGAGGAAGAAGAATCATCAGAAATTAACTCTGCAAATTCAGCTAATACAACAGCAACAGCAACAACATCATCATCATCGAAAGATACGGTTAAAGATTATTTAAATGATATTAAAAATAGAGAGTTCTTAATAGAAGATTGGCCTTTCACTTTTGAAAAACAAGATATCCAAAGATACTGGCCAAGTCAACTGTTGGAAATTAGAAAGAATAAAGCTTCTTTTATTATCCCGGATAATTTACCACCAAAATCCTATTACCGACTTCGCAATAGATTGCCTCCCACAGCAAGAAAAGATTATAATGGCTTTAATTCAAGAAACTATGCTGATGGTACTGGTTCAATGGGTAACTTCAGCTTGAATAAAAGAAACCACCACGAAAGAGGCTATAATAACAATAATAATAACGGCAGATATAATGGAAACAATAATAACAGAAGAAACAATCGCCATAATAAGAGACAAGATGAGGACAGTTGGTTAGCAGAATTTGAAAAAGATGGTCCTGCTGGGAATGCTGATGATTTTGAAAAATGGAAAAATCAAATCAAAAACGAAGAACGTAAGAAAAGAGGCGAAGAGGTTCCAGAAGAAGCATCAGAGGCTTCAAAGAATACAATTGATAGTTTCTTCGGATTAGCAAAAACTAAAAATAACAACTCGTCCAATGCTAATGTTTCTACTCCAGATGCTGGTAAGAACTCCAAGTTTTTTTCATTTTTCCAAGCCGATACAAATCAACAATCATCAAGTGATCCAGGTTCAATGCAAAATCCACAAGAATCAGCTGGTAACTCTGATGGCGTTTCTAAGATCCTGTCATTCCTGGATAAGAATGAAAACGAAGCTAGTTCCTCATTTCCATCCTCATCACATTTATCTGAACAAGGACAACAACAATCTAATTCCTCAACACAGTCATCTCCTCAAGTCACACAGCAATCCAGATCACAGTTTTCTTTTGGTGGGTCTTCGGCTGGGTCCTCTCAACATCAACCTCAACCTCAGCAACCTTCATTTCCACCAGGTTTGAGCTCTCCTGATAGTCAACAAGGTGGATCAAAGGATTCATTTTTCAATTCATTGTTGAGTAAAACAGAAGCTAAAGTTGAGAGTTCATCAAATGGGAATACTAAGAAAGACGTATCAACACCCTCTGCAAAGGATAACGAGAGACAACCTCAACAACCTCAACAACAACCTCAACAACAACCTCAACAACAACCTCAACAACAACCTCAACAACAACAGCAACAACAACAGCAACAACAACCTCAACAACAACTTCGTTCTCATCAACATCGTCCTCAACAACAACCTCAACAACAACAGTTACCACCTGGATTACAAGGTCCTCCAGGATTACCACACTCCTCAGCTCAATCGAATCAGCAACTACCACCAGGATTTCAAAACTTCCCACCCCCACCACCAGGATTTCAAGCACAAAATTTACCACCTTGGCTATCTCAACAATTTCCACCATTCCCACCAGATGGCAGATTCTTACCTCATCAAATTCCACCACCTCATTTGAGACAACAATTACCCCAAGGATCCCAACAACAATTTCCTGGATCCAATGGACAACAACAAGGAGGAGTTCCACCTCCACAGTTTTTTCATCCTGGCAGCAACTTCCCTCCTCAAGGTGCTGGTGGAAGATTTCCTCCAGGGTTTTTTAATGGTCCACCTCCAGGATTTCCTATTCAAAGTCCACAACAACAACAGCAACAGCAACAACAACAACAGCAACAGCAACAACAGCACGAAAATTGAATAGTTAATAAAAAGAGAACTAATAATTTTGCATGAAAGAGTGAAAATTTTGCACCTACGAAAGAAAAGATAAAATAATTTTTTTGATTATATATGTCCAGAAGTGCTTGTTTTTGAATGTTTCGAATGTAGGGATCGCACTTAAAAAGCTTTCGATATTTTTGTGATTAAATTTAACAATTGAATATGTTCATCCGTACCATTTGTTAATTTCTGATCTGCTTCAAACAAGTATTTCGAAATTTCATTTTTTTGTAATGGAGTAATCAAATCATTCAATATTAATTCATCATGTAATTGATTGACAATTTCGACAACACTCCAACCTTCCGAGACTGTATCATCAACGATCTTAAAGATATTGTTAAAATCTTTGGTTTCTGCACATTTAATCAATTTACTCAAGGTATCCGATGGGATTGAACCAGATATTTCATTTATACTTTGTTTAGTGATCAGTTCGGTTACGTAGCCTTCTTCCCCCTCTCCAGAATTTTCGACATCAACATCACCATCACTGTCTAAAAATTCGTTTTTTTTTGTTTTTGAATGTAACCTTGTAGCACTTTGTAAAAAAGTGATCGCTTTACGTAAATCTCCACTAGCAATTTTTAAAATCAATTCCAAAACCCCGGATTCATACCTTATTCTTTCAGCATTGGAAATTTTTTCCAATCTTCTCAAAACATTGTTGTTTTCCAATGGTTTGAATCTGAATTTTGAGCATCTTGAAGCCAAAGGATCAATAATTCTAGTGATATAATTACAAATCAAACAAAATCTAGTGACACCAGAATACGTCTCCATTGTTCTACGTAATGCGGACTGAGCGTCTGAAGTCATTGAGTCAGCTTCATCCAAAATGATAATTTTATAGGGAGGACAAGGATATGCTGATAAATCATCTTTTGAAGGGTTTGAAACAGTTAATCTTGCGAAATTCTTGATCTTTTCACGAACTATTGAAATACCTCTTTCATCTGAAGCATTCAATTCCAAAACTCTTGTCTTACTTAAGGATGGCCCATACAATTCTTTTGTTAAGGCTAAGATCGTAGATGTCTTACCTGTTCCTGGAGGTCCATAAAATAACATATGAGGTAGCTAATTTTGATGATATCGTTAGTACTTTTGAGAGAAACAATTGAGTGAGACAGAATGTACTTACATTTGCAGACTCTAGTGTCTTCTTTAGCACAGTAACTGCATGGTCCTGGGCAGTGACTTCATCCAAGTTTTTGGGACGACTAATTTTATTTAGTTGTTAGTTTTTTAATTGAGCGTGAGATGAGTTTCAAAATCAGTAACTCACTATTTCTCAACCCATGGAAGCTGTCTTTCTGGGATATCTTGGGTATTCACAGTATCATTTTTCTTGGTGGTGAATATTGAAGACATCACTGGATCTTTATTGTAGTGGGTTTTATGAAATCTTTTGTAAACTGTTTCAAAGTGATGTTAAGCTGGAAAGTTCGTGTTTTTTCCAAATTCGCGATTTTTTATTACACTAGACGCGTTTTAGAGTCACGTGATTCGAGTTTAGTTGATATCATCTTACCTATTTGCTTATTCAGTGAGTAAACTTTTTGTACCTGTTCCTTCCCACTTCTCAGAGCAATTCTTATATAAAGATTCTTTTCTTTTCAAACGAAAAATAAAGTTACAGAACCGCTTTAGATTTTATTTACAAGGAGAGCTAGTTTTGGATGTTCAACTCAAAGTATCAATCTTTTAGTAACTTCAATCCAATAAATTGGACCACTATCAACACTATCATCATTGAGTCTTCCAGCTTTACAGCTACAGATAGTAATTAGATAAGCTCTTACATTTGAAGGTTCCAGTCCTTTTACTCACAAATCGCTTAAATAAAATTCTATCATAATATATTCTCCCACAATTTAGACACAACAATGTAGAAGTAACTTTTTAGTTATATTTAATCTAGGTATATAGCAAAATTAATAGGGATTAATGGAAAACATCACCTTCTTTAACGACAACAAAATTCTTACGAGCATAAGCAAACCAATTGATAACACCAAACAAGAAAACACCAAATATAACAGCACACGTGTAATTCATAGTATCTGGATCTGCTGGTAAATAAAGAGGGAAATTTAACCAAATGGTGGCAAACACAAACCAAACAATACAAATGATATTCAGTGGTTTGCCAAATTTCCCAAGTGAGAACCAACGTTTAGAATCTGGGCCAAATCTATCCTTTTTCATTGATAGAGAAATGAATGGAATTAAGTAGGAGATGAACATACAACTACTAAATGAACCAATGACAGCATTGATAGCTGCACTTGAAGCAAACATCAGAGCTCCGACACCAGCACAAATGACAGTGTTAAAAGCAAGAGCCCAGAATTGAGATTGACGTTTTGCATTCACCTCACCCAACTTATGTCCATATGGAAGGCCTTTCATCTTTCCAAAAGCACCAATCAAGCGTGTTGTAGAAAGTGTGTTTAGAATAGCAGCAAGTGTAAAGACCAAGATTACAATAACTGAAGAGACAGAAGTCAACCCCATATTGTTATATGAATCGTAGAATAGTTGGAAAATAGGTTGTCCACCAGTTGGGGCTGCAATATTATCAGCATTGGTGATGCAGAACAGATATATAATTATTGCAATAAAACCAGTGAGAATAGCACCACCATAAGAATAAAGGATAACCAACGGAATATTTTTTCTTGGTTCTGGAACTTCATCAGTCATATGGCACGCACCATCAAATAGACAGACAGAACTTATACCTGGTGACATACTTAAGAAGAACACAACACCATCAGAGCTCCAGCCAGTCTGATTAATAACATCTTTAAATACGAAAGCAGCTGACTCTTTTGGAAAAGACTTTGCAAGTAAAGAAATCAAAATGAAAATCGCACCACCATTAATCAGAAAATTCACAAAGAATGAAATCAAATGAGTCCATCTTCCACCATAAACATTACCCAAGAATGACCATAGGACACTAGCAAGAAAAATCAAATATGTATGCCATAGTTTAGCAGCATAACTTGGACGACAAATTGAAGCAAAAGCAGTTATCAAACTGGAAACAAAATATGATGTTGAACAAGACAAAAAGATATAACAAGAACATGAAAATATACCAGCCAAGTAACTTAGAAATCTGACGTTTTTCTTCGAAGCAAGAGAGGCAGTCCAAAAAACTTGAGCTGTAGTATGAGGATATTCTGAAGCAATTTCAGAAATAGACAAAGCAGTAATGACAGCCATGACTGATGTTAAGAGATACGCAAAAAAGAAGAATGGAGGGCCACCAACACCAATAACTAATGACAAATATGTTCCTGTAGCGATAGGAGTAGCAATAGATGAATAAACGACTCCAATAACACTCCAAAGATTAAACTTTTGGTCTAAACGAATCTCAGCATCCTGATTCTCTGCTACTTCCACGTCTTGAAACTCAAAATTTGTTTCAGTGAACTCTTTTCTCTCTTTATCTATTGAGGAGTTCGAACGGTCGGTACTTGTGATCATACTCATAGTGATATTATATGTGACAATTTAGGTTCATAATCTTCCCTTTGATAATAGGATATTAACTGCATTAAGTAGAACAAAGATGAGCTACTAATCGTACATACAGTTAAAAAATTCAGTGCAACAAACGCGCTTCTTAAGAATTCGAAGAAGTTGTAAACGATGATCAATACAAGAAAATGTATCAACCACTGTATCTAAATTATTGTTCCCTTAGTTTTTTTTAGGAAGTGAGAAGCGAAACCTGTGGATATCGGAAAGGCGAACATCCATCTGGAAGGCAGTTGTTAGCAAAACTACAACAGCAGAGAACTTTCTAATGAATCCCTTTTACTCTATCTATTTCCACATAGTCAAAGAACTTTTTTGTAAGACTTATTACGTTTTGGAAAGGATAATTTGCGATGAAGTTTCAAAAGATTAAATTCCTGAAATGGAAAGTAACTAGAAATCATAATAAAAGAGTTTGACTAATAGTTGCATTTTTCTTTCTCTTTCTCTTTCTCTTTCTCTTTCTCTTTCTCTTTAAACAACAGGAATTTTAATCAAATGAATCTGGTTTTTCTACAGTTATGAAGACAGATCATGGTATAGGTTATGTTAAATCATCCGAGTAGTGCTAAGTTTGCTGTAGATTATACGCTTAAATTATATATTTACATCATCAATACTGCCGGATAGCCAACACAATCACCATGATGAGATTTCACCATCATAACTGTAGAACTTGCCATTATCCTCCTTGGACAATTTGTTGAAAACTTCAATTTGGCCCTTTACACTATCAACTGTATTGATTAAAACTGCATTTGCATCTGGAAAGACATCAGGATGATTTTTGGAGATTTCAGGAATCCCGGCAGACCCCATATCAGTTCTAACAGCGCCTGGATGAATAGCGATAGCAGTATAACCCTTCGGGCCTAGTTCGGTGCTCAGTGCTCTCAAAGAATAGTTTAAAGCGGCTTTAGACTGTCCATAGGCAGAAGTTGAAACTGGAATAAATCCATCGCCAACCGAACCAAGCAAGCTTGATACCCAAATGATTTGTTTGGTGTTCTTTTTGGCTAAAAACGGTAAAACCTTTTGAGTGACAAGAATTGTACCCACAACGTTAGTAACGTAATGCTTGACCCAAACATCCTTCGAGACATCAACAACCGGTTTGTAGGTGGAAGATTCTCCAATAGCGGCGTTTGAGATGAATGTGTCAATACCATCCACAGCAATTTTGTGTAATTGCGCAGGTAATTGATCGATGGATTTTTCATCAGAAACGTCTAATATGACAATCTTAATATTATTTGAAGAATTTGCAAGCTCTTGAAGGTCTTTTGATCTCGTGGCATCACGGGTTGATGCAATTATTAAGCCTGATGGGTTGTTCTTTGATAATTGCTTGACTAACTCTAAGCCAATTCCGCGGTTACCACCAGTAATGAAGTAAACTTTTCCTGACATTGCACTGCTATTTTCAATGCGCGTGTTTTCGTATGTTTATTACGCAGCTAATGCTACTATGGTTTTGATCAGTAGAGAAGTGTCGTTATTTATATTAAATCAGTTTCTCTATTAGTAATGCTAATGTTAGTAATGCTAATGTGGTAACGTATCCCTAACTACTGGTTATTAGTAATACAGCACAAAATAATAGCAAGGATCATTACTTATCCTTTCTATATTCCTAGAAGCTGACGTTCTAATGCTCATGGTTACTAATTGTTAGTTTATGAGTTGACTACAGGTGCATCACAATATACACTAACCTTAAAGATAATAATTATATAGTATTTCGCACTCCTTCTAAGAAAGCAATAAATGAATTTAAATCAGAAGGCAGCTACAAAAGATGTTTTTTAAAATGAAGTTATGCGAGCGTAGCTACAACCCTTGAAACAAGGCTAAGAACAAAGAATTGTACATATGTTTTTCGCGACTATAACACAATAGCTGATATGACTTTATCTCCATAGTGAATGTAATACTGAGTCTGAACCTAAGATATCTGTATCATGGGTTGATGTAACAGTAACAGTATTATATGTGGTACCATCTTCTATAATTGGAGAGGCAGCAACAATAGAAGCATTACTAATTGAGATATAAACTGGGGCTGGGGAAGCAGCATCAGTATTCAAATCGTATGAAACAGAGATAATAATAACGGTAGTGGAAGTAGATTCGTAAAATTCCTTAACACCGTAGATTTTTTTTGTAAGTAGCTTGGTAATAGAATAGCAATCAAATGTGTGGTGAATAAATTGGTTTCTGGTCTTGGAGGTTTAACAACCTCAGTAACAATAGAGTCTGTGCCAATGAGGTAACCGGAGAAGTAAACTTCCTTACTCTTTTGAAAAGCGCTGAATGATACTGTAACGACTCACTCATTATCTGAGAGCCTTTGTACCACATTGAAGATTTTAGACAGATTTTGGACAGATTTTGGAAAAGAAAAGTCGTTCAAAATTTTAAATCCAACTTTCTTATATTTTGTTTTGGAATCATACAATTACTTGGTTCTAAACTCGAGTATAAGATGTGTTTTTGATCCGATTTTAAAAAGAGTTTATTTCAAATGGTCCAACTTTTGAAGGTTAGTACTTTAAATTGATTGTTGAACATGCTTAAAATTTTATTTCTCTAAAATGATGTAAATGGATACTCAGAATACACAAATCGTCGTAGACCATAGATGCCAGGCTCTAGACACAACAGGAATATTTTTCTAGAGACACATTTAATTTTGAGGTAGCTACATAATAATCCAATTAAACTATTCTATTTTTGTTCTGTTTCCATTAAGACTATTCTCTTGTTTCTCAAAAATTGTGGTTAATGGACTCCAATAACAGACAATTCCAATGTCCACACTCGCCGTATATGAAAGTTGACATTCATTGTCTCCACAGATCCGTCTTCATTGATAATACCAGGAACTTTCAATTCAACAGCTTCATTTGACCACCAGCATTTGCGAGCTGGTTTTCTCCAGAACAGTAACAATTTGGACGATGTACCGGCACCTTTCTGTCTTTGGTTGCTTCTGTTTCTTGAAACTGATCTTGACGCAGTTCTAGCAGCATTTTCAGCAAGTTTTGAAAGCCTTGATCTTCTTGTTTGTTTTTGACTTGAGTTAGATAAAACAGGGTCCAGTGCTGGTGAATCTGGTTCTTGTGGAGCTTCTGGATTTTTCAAATCAACCAATGCTAATGATGTCAAGACAGTCTTACCAGGTTCTAAACTTCTATGACCCCATTCACTATTAACAGTAAACCCAGACGTGCATAGCATCTCTAGTAAATGTTCCTCAGCCGGACCTAATTTCTTGTCAGGTCTATAACCTAATCCTTCAAAAACCTGTTTGTTTTCAACCAAGTATCTGCCAGCAGCTGCCTTGATTGATCTAACTCCTTGAGGACTAATACCTTTTCTTGGTGGGATAACATAAAAATCCAAATCTTCACGTAATACAATAATTGCAGGTTTTTCATTTAATACTTCAACATCAGGAGTTTGGTATGCATCATAAACTTCCCTTCTCGAATCATCCGGTAATCTTTTCGCAGCATTAGCAAAGCTTTCAATGATATATTCAAAACAAGCTGGATCGAAATTAACATATACCAAATCATCTTCAGTCAAATTTTGAATGGGATTTCCATCTCTATCTAAAAAGACCCCATTTGGAAACAAGCACAGAAGAATAGACTCTGGTAAATTCATTAACTCATCTCTTGTGATTTGAAATAAAGTTCCTCTGATACTTAATCTTATGAGTGAAGTCATATCAATATCATTATCAGCATCGACTGGAGCCTGTCTAACCGGAAAATCCTGGGAAACTTGAGTGATAATGTTTGCGTGTGACATGATTCAATTGTGTGTCTATTTGTTCTGTCTAGTCAATGCAATACCACCAGGTTGACTTTCTATGCGCTTTAACACTAGCAACTTATGTCCCTTATCAACACAGTACAGGATGACTCAAAATTCAATAAAACGTCTTTCGGTAAAATTGAATAACCACAAAAATTTAACTTAAATTCTTTTGGTATATTATAGTTCAACCCCAAACTGTAACGCGCGCAGAGATTGTGTGATCTAGCCACCAAAGTATCCGCCGTTCTTAATGCTTTAAAGCCTTGTTGTTCATGAAGTTTGTGCAAAAAAACAAAAAAACATAACTGAAAAACTGCAATGAAAATTTACCCGGCTTCATATCACGTGATTTGGATTTTGCGAATTCCGATTCAGTCAGAGAAGATGGGATTTTTATTTTGATTGAATTTGAATTTGTCATTCAAGGCTTTACTTAATAGTATTGATTTCAATGATATTCAATAAAACAGAGACTAATATTAGAAAGAAGGCGAAGCTTGACGTATCAGAAGAATCAGAGGATGACATTTGGCTTTCTGATGATAATGATTATAGGCCACAGATATCAAATGATGACTTTTATGGTGAAAGACCTGCTCATACTGAAAATAGCGATATATCAGCCCTAAGAAGAGTCCATGCAAAGCAGGGATATCTTGATGGATTATCTTCTAAAAAGGAAGAGAACCTACAGAAAGGCTTCGATGGTGGATACCCTTTGGGAGCTGAAGTTGGAATAAGGGTTGGGAAGATACTGGGGACTTTGTACAGTTTGAGCTCCAAACAAAATGAAGTTGGGCAACAAGCAAGCGTACTTTTACAAGAAGCAAAATCTGAATTACACATAAGGAAAATCCTTAATAAAAAGTACTTTGATGGCAATTTGGATTTACCAAATGGCACACATTCGATCATAAACAGATGGGAGGATAGAGTACAACAGCTACAGTCGTCGTAAGAGCAAATAGAAACTGATATGAATAAATATGAACACCGCAATAATGCTACTATCATTACCAGAATGAACACCAACCGATATAATGTTGGCACAAATTCTCCACGGAAGTTGCTTGTTGGATCAACTTATCAACTTGGTTCGGAACATTCAATTCCTTATAACGGTTAAAGTCATTACCAGTCAATTTATCCGTGATTCTTTTTAAAACTAATTGGGCTCTTGCATTTCTGATTTCAATTCTTTGTTGAACCTCCAATCTTGCTGCTTCTTGTTCGTCAATTTGTCCACGACGTAATAGTTCCACCGTGTTTAATTGTTGTATCTTTATTCCAGTCGCATCAGCTATGGTTTGGGCCGGTAGATCAAAGCCCCAATTAATCAATGGATCATAAGCGAATGCTTCCAAAATTGCCATCAATGACTCTTTGTTATCACGTAGAACTCTCATTACTTGTTCACATGTGGTTCTAAAACTTCCTTCAATTCCACTAACTTCCATAGCATACGTTAACATTCTCGTTAATCTAAATGGCACTTTTTCTGGATATTTTTCACGTAAAATAGCAGCTTCAAAACAATCACCAAAATCAATATGAACAACTTTACCGGTAATTCTATCCAACATCAAATTTGAAGGATGACGGTCACCTAAACCAAGAATATAGCCAGTCATTGACATAACAGCCAATGATCTAGTATAAGTGGTTCTTCTATCCAACCATGATTCAGATGATCTACTTTTCAACCATAAAACCTTGTAAAGATCTTGACCCCTGGTATTATCTAGCGCATAAGTGAAAACTTCAACCTTTTGCAATAACGTTAAGTTATCATAATCTGGAGCCATTTGTAACATTATCCGATGCTCAATGTTTAGGATGATATTTCTTGATTCACGATATTCTCTAATCAGAACATGAAACGTATCACTGTTTGGAACCCAACCCAAAATACCAGATTTTGGTGATAATGGAATAGCGGGGAATTGTTGAATGTCTAAATGCCTCTTGAAACATTCGGGATCGTTAACTAATAAAGTGTTAACCAATCCAAACAATTGCATAACCAAACTATCTTGACGAATATCTTCATGACCTTTTAATGCATAATAGTACTCTTTACCATCACTGCCTTTTACACCAAAACGACGTGGTCTCTGTTTGGAAGAAATAACAGAAAAATTTGGCTCAAAACTTAAAACTCTGATAATGGGCTTTCCAGGAGTGTATGTGCCTGGAACTGCTAATTCTAAATCAGTAGCACCTAATAATTTTGGAGAAACGTATTGCAGTTCTAGTGTCTGTAATTGCGGTAGTTGTCTGTTTATACGACGGAAAACGTTGTAATATATATCCCATGCTTGGTTCAAGTTAGTAATCTCTCTAGTTCTTCTAAAATTCAAGACCCATTCATAAGCAGTGCTTAAATCTCTACCAAACGTGTTTTGGAATGAAACTTCTCTCAGTGTTTCAGGACCTCTGTCCATCATCCTATGCAATGGCTCTAAAACTGCGAACATCTTATCAGTGTTATGTTCACCAAAGAATAATCTCGAAGCATCCTCTAGCCCTTCATACCACAGCTCTTGCCATAAAACAGCAACTCTAATTAGCTCATTTGAAACAAGTTCAGATTGACCAACTAATGTGGCACTGTGTAATCTCATTTTATCAATAATCGTAGAGGCAGCTCTTTGTCTGGAAACACTATCGGACTTGACAGCAACAGCCAATGGGAAAATCAAGGATTGAGGATGCGCTTTCCCTAAATCACTCAATAGTCCATGTAACGAGCGACTAACGGTTTGATTAGGTTGATGGATACGCGAAATCAATTGTGGAATAACTTCTAACCATGTATCAATTTTTACCATACTAAACCCTTCAGTGATAGCTTGTGCAGCCTCTGAAATTCCACCAAATGTGAACCATAAAGTTAACAACCTCAAGGTATCTTGTAATGGATTTGATGCTGATAAAGAAATTGAATGGAAGAACCCTTTGATCGCAGGAACGACATGTTGTTGAATAATTTCAGGTGAATAATTTGGATTAGAATCTGAAGTTTCATTAGTGGTTTCACTGATTGCAGATTTAGAGGTTAACAAAGAAATCACTTCAAAGTTAACCAGTGCCCAATTATGCCATGCCTTGTACCATTTGGGATCAAAATGTGTAGCCAGCAGGTAAGAGCCTAAAATGGTTTCTGAGTTTTCAGTTCTCCAATCACTTTGTAATGCAACTTGCCATTCACCTTGTTTCAAGAAGCATCTAGCTAACAGTCTAGTGTATTCTTCAACATTTTTAATGTTACTCGGTTGTGGTAATGGTTGAGTGATCAAATCATCAGGGTTCAAGCCCAAGTCATGAGACATTCTTGAAGTGAAGTCAATCAAGTGGCTCAATGCTTCTCTTCTGGAACCTGTTGCCCACATATACTTCAACTGAGCATAAACCACCTGTGGCGGTGCTTTAGAAGTATTTGGATCATCGCCTTCTTCTAATAATGAATTCAATGATTTTTCAGCAAGGCCTAATCTACCAGATTTTCTGCACAAATTTGCAAACTTAATCCACATTTCCATATCCTGTTTAGGTTTCACTACTAAGGTACGAACTTTCAGCAATCTCTGCCAAATATCAACATTTCTTTGACAGCCCAATAATCTCGCATTCCAAGTTTTTCTCATAACATTTCTAGCTTCCGAGTTTTGAGGTAAATTTTTATATGTGATAATCTCTTCCAATTCAGCAAGCATTTGGATTCTGACAACAACATTATATGCACGACTGTAACTTTCACTCACCAATGCTGTTACCTCAGTTACTAACAAATCTCTGGCTTTAAAGATATGCTTAGTGGCATCATCAAAATTATTTCTATGTAAACTCAGGATCGCATTAAAGAAAGAGCGGTCTGGAGACTCCGGTTTCATAACAGTGATATAAGTATCCATTCTTTCCCATTGACCTAGCCCCCAAGCAGCAGCAGCAGCCAATGGAGCAACTGCTCTTTTGATATCAGTTGAAGAGTTTGTCCACTTTTCTTGAGCTAACTGTGACAATTGGTCCCATTCACCCAGAGCATGCAAACAACGCATTTTACCCATTGTTGTTTCAATAGTATCAGTTTGTCTTTCATTATAAGCTTTCAATGCATCTTCCCATCTTTGAAGTTTTTCATACCATGTTTCCTTTAGTTGTAAATCGTGATGTTGTTGAGCATGCTTTAAAATACCGACAGCGGCATCTGATTGTTGAAGTTGGTTATTAATGGAAATCAATGCTTCAATTGTTGGTGTCGATGGTTCTTGACTGAACTCTAATTCTTTATAGTGTAATGCTTTAGCATAAGCGTGGCATCTTTGAGCATATTGTCCTAGCGTTGAAATATGAATTGGTAAAGGCTTATCATCATGTTCCATGAATTCTGCTAAATTTAGCAAAGTTTGGTAAATTTCTGGTGGATTATTTGGCGACGATAATGCCATACATAGTGACTGGACTAGCTCTTCTTGGTGTTGTGTATACAGTTCGCTCCAACAACTTGCAAAACTAGCATTGAATAAATCTTTTGCGAGGGGATAATAACTAGCAGCCAAACCTGAACAAGCTCTTAAAGCATGCGATGGGGATTCTTTTAACAATTGAACACTTAACCTTCTGCTCCACTCTTGCCAATCTTCTTTAGTACGGCATTGAGAACATTGCCATGCATTTTTCAAAACTTGTTGATTGACAGGTAGCTTTTTAGAAATTTGTTCAATATTAGGCTCAGAAGAATCATTCTGTTGCATATCCTTATCAATATGCGGCAATGGTTCATCATCCAAAAGTTTATTAACCAATTGATCATAGTGTGGAGATTGAATCTTATTTCTGACTAAAACCTTATTAATAACAGGAATGAAAACGGTGAACTCAGTGCCCATTTGAATCAATAGCAACCTCAAAGTATCCATAGAGGATTTTATTAGTTCATCATTATTAGAGCCCAATACTCTCAATAAAGTATGAACAATTCTAGACGACATATCGTTTAAATTGACGTTCTTAGATAACACACCAATAGTAATAATAGCTCTATTGCGGACTTCTTGGTTTCCATGCTCAAATAAACGAACAATGTTTGGAACTATTAGATGAATGAACTCTTCAATATTTGATCCAAAGACGAGGAAACTATCCAAGACTCTGAGGGAAACACGAGGTGCTTTTTCATTTGATAAAGCATCCAGTAGCAAAGGTAAAACTGAAGGAACATGTGCTTTGAATTCACCACCTAACGCTTTTGCAATGCCCTCAACTAATGCAATAATTGTTCCTTGAAGATTAGGCAAATGGAAGAATTCTTTGATTACATCAAAAACCTCACTCAAATGTGGCCTAATATGTTGTTTAACAATTCCAATTAAGGCAGTAAGTTGTTTGAAATAAAACTCAAACATTGATGGAGGACAAGTATGAATTACATTGATAATTGCATTAATGATGCTTCCTGTAAATTTCAGACACGTTATGGTTATAGTTTTAAATATCAGAACTATTGTTTGAATACAGTTGGAATGATAAGCAGCTAAGGATGAATCTTTTAGTATCTTCATCAAAATACTAATGACAACAGTTGGATAATACTCTTCATTTGAAGGGCTCATCCCCTGCATTAATAAAGCAATGTCAGTGGGAGGACCTTCAACCGTAATGTTCTTAGATGTTCTTTCAACTTCTTTATGTTTATATGGATCCAATGCACCTAAAATACCAAGTAATTTGACAGTCTCTCTTCGTATAGCTGGCGAATTCTCTGACTTTAGAATACCTATAATGACATTTAGTAATTGTGGGTAATCCAGTAATGGCTGAATAACATATCCTGAAGAGCCAGATAATTGACCCAGCGTTTTCAAAGCTGCATCTCTTTTTATAGAGGAGCTTTGGTCTTGAAATGTCTCCAAAATCAAAGGCATCAAGTCTGAGATGAATGGCTTCATGTCTTCTCCAGCGACTATAGACAGCTCACCTAAAGCAGCAATAGAACTTGAAGCAACAGAAGCAGATTTGTCTTTGGATTTGGGTAAGAGCACATCGATAATAGGTTTGACGTAAGGTTTTGACACATTTGATGATGATGAAATTAATAAAGATAATATGATAGCACTTTCTTCCTTTTTCCGACTAGCAGTAGAGTATTCAAGTTTCGTGAGGAGTTGAATCAACGTTTTCCTTAAAAATGGAACAATGTAAGCAGGGTTAATGGATGACAATCTTCCTATCAATTGAATAGCAACTTTTTGAATTGCAAAAACCTCATCATTCAACGCCATGAACAATAGTCTAACATTATCAGCTTGTGATAATTGTGGATCAAAGTTTTTCCCTAACGAGCTTAGAACTTCTAGTCTAATATCAGCAATCGGATCTGTGATAGCAACAGTCAATAATTTGTCTAAGACCTCACTGACAGTGTTCAAAGAATAACTGGAAGTCTGGTAACAAATAGAATCTTTTAAGAACAAGTCGCACGATGTAATAGCAGCAATTTTTCTCACTTCAGGGTTCTCATGTTCGATGTATGTTATTATACAAAATCTCACAAATTCGTATAATGACTCATTTTTAAATTGGAAAAAGTTCAGCATTTTTAAAGCCTGCACGATTATATTATCATCATTTGTAGTTGAAGAATTTAGACCATTTTTAATACTTATATTATCCCTAAATTGTCTAGCAAGTTGTGGATTCATCTTTTTATGAGAGGAGTTTGGAGCACCCGGAGGTTTGAATGAGTAACCAGAAAGACAAAGGCTTAACAAATTCAATATCTTGGAGCTGATTGTTGGTTCTAATGGTGGAATTCTCTGAGTTAGTATTAATAAGCATTCTCTCATATGATCACTCAATTGACAAGACAGCAACATATCAAGAATATCTCTAGTTAAATGCTTGGTGAGAGCAGGCCCAACAGCAGAAGCCAGTTTACCAATACAATAAAAAATGGCAGGCTCAATGTCTCTTTTCACTCTAGTTTTAGAATTCAATCCTTCTCTGATATTGTCTAAAATAGCATCTAAATAGGTTGTTATTTGACCTTCAACCTCATAAGCTATATCACCAATCGATATCAAAATAGCAGCTCTTTCATTTTCTTCCTTTAATTGTGATAAATAAAACAAAAGGGTTCTGTGCAGATATCTTTCAACGAATTTCTGTGGATTGTATGAAACCAATAATGGAATAATATGTGTAACTTCTTGTCTGATAATATTATATTTATGTTCTCTGTATTTGAATGATGTTTCAAAAATTGCGTCATATTTATCTTGGATGAACATGCCACCTTTTTTCACTAGCTCCTTAAATACTAGTAACGAACCGTGTATAGACTCACTTGTACTCATTTTAAACCCAGTAGAAGCACCTTCGATTAATTTGTTAAACCAATTTTTCTTCAAGTTTAGATCTCTTTCGTATAACACATCAAGACATTTTTCCAAAGCATAGGCAGCGTCAATTCTAATTATGAGTTTCGAATCTCTTAAAGCAGACCATATATTTTCCAAGATAGTGTTTACATAACCATAGAATAGAGTTGGTGAATTCTCGGCAATTGAAGCAATTATCAAAACAGCAGCATGTCTTTTGGATTCTTGTTTTTCAGTCTGAAGTAATTCGATAGCATTTCTAGTTTCATGATCAACGAAATCTGAAGTCAAACTTCCACCAGGTATAGCTAATTTACCTAATGTTTTGGCAGCTAGTTTCATTATATCGACATCGTTTGAAGGAATTAGATATCTCAGGTAATTCGCAAGTCTTGAAGTCTGATTAGGCAAATCTTCACCACCAAAAAATTCTATGAGTGTATCAACAGCTAATATACCACCAATTTTCTCATTTGGATCGTTTCCGTGAATCAATTCAAAGATTTTGTTGTTGATCTCGTTATTATAACGGGTAAACTGCTCAGCAGAAACCTCTCTGGACGTGGTTATGAGGTGAGTTTTGAACTCATTGATGGCATTAAAACGCTCAGCAGGGTATTTTGATTTCAAAGAGGCGAATATCTGTGCCAGTGCAGTACTGTCAGTGGACATTTTGCCTCTTCTTGATTAATTTTTGCTAAATCTTAGCGTTGATGTTAAAGCTTTGGTTATCTCATTTTGACTATTTTTCGGTAAAAAGGTTACCCGGCTCTCAATTACATCCGGACACCATATACTAATCAGTTAATTACTGATAAACTACTATAGGTTTTTTGTGGTCATTATGGTTGTTGTTATTCTTTGATTAGATCCTATCCCTGGTTCTGCATTCTTCTGCTATTTGATTCTGATCCAGTTGTTCAAAACTATATTTTATGTTCTATTAAGTCGCCAATCATTGAGATTGGAATTGATCCTGTATCCTAATATCAAGAGACGTAAAACATCCTCTGGAGTACCAAATATTTTACTTCAAATCCATTTGCCAAGATCTGAGAATATCTAAGAACTTGAAGCATTGGAATATGTGGATACTGAACTGGAAGCATGACTCTCATAACCAAAAATAAATAGGAACACCCAAACATCAATTTCGCGGAATTTCTTCTTTGGCTAAAATTTCGAAAAGGAGAAAAACAACAACGAAGCCGATAAAAGCTGGAAAACATCGCTCATTAGCATCTTCAGTTAACAAATTATTCAGAATGTCTTTTGCTACAACACCTGCTGTTGTTATGGGTATGCATCACTTTTTCGTGTGTTGAAAAACACGTACAATTGACCAGCTTACTAACAATGTTTCGATAGACAAGTAAGCACATTATGCATTCGAGATAGTATGAATATTTAGATTACTAACATTCTCTCTAAAGTGGTACTGGTTTAACCAAGTTAGGGTTTGCCGGTAATGATTCTCCTTCCTTTGTGTTCCCAACAGCAATTGCTACCAGATCTTCCTCCAATTCTTCAAAGGGTGGATCAGCTGCTACAAGTTCAAAGACTTCATATCTATCAAACTCCTCATCAAACTCTTCGAGTTTCTTAGCCTCAAAAAGGGGAACTGAAGATTTGGATTTTTTTATTGGAGATGAAGCCCTTGAGGCTTCAGCCACCCAAGCTTACTCATTATCCTACCCAATTAAACATGGACAAATTGAGAATTGGGATCATATGGAACGTTTTTGGGAAAACTCAATCTTCAAATATCTAAGAACTGAACCAGAAGATCACTACTTCCTTTTAACTGAACCACCTCTAAATGCCCCTGAAAATAGGGAAAATACCGCTGAAATCATGTTTGAAAGTTTCAACTGTGCAGGGTTATATATTGCTGTTCAAGCCGTGTTGGCTTTAGCTGCCTCTTGGACTTCTGCTAAAGTGAAAGATAGATCTTTAACTGGTACAGTTATTGATTCAGGTGATGGTGTTACTCATGTTATTCCAGTTGCTGAAGGTTATGTTATCGGATCTGCCATAAAGAACATTCCTATTGCAGGTCGTGATATCACATTGTTCATTCAATCATTATTAAGAGACCGTGGTGAAGTTGACACAAGTTTAAGAACAGCAGAAAAAATCAAACAAGAATTTTGTTATGTCACTCCAGACATCGTTAAAGAATTCAATAAATTTGATAAGGAACCTGAAAAGTTTGCACAATATATTGTTGAAACAACAAGAGGTCCAAAAAAGACAGTAGATGTTGGTTATGAAAGATTTTTAGCTCCCGAAATATTCTTCAACCCAGAAATTGCCAGTTCTGACTTCTTGACCCCACTACCAACTGTTGTTGATCAAGTCATTCAAAGTTCTCCAATCGATGTTAGAAAAGGTTTATATCGTAATATTGTTCTAAGTGGAGGTTCAACAATGTTCAAAGATTTTGGACGTCGTCTACAAAGAGATTTGAAAAGTATTGTCAATGAGCGTATAGCTGTGAGTGAACAATTGAGTAATGGTACAAAATCAAGTGGTGTTGATGTTGAGGTCATCAGTCATAGAAGACAGCGACATGCGGTTTGGTTTGGTGGTAGTTTGTTAGCTCAAACATCTGAATTTCAAAGTTATTGTCACACCAAACAAGATTATGATGAGTATGGTCCAAACATTGTTAGAAACTTCTCATTGTTCAACATGCCATGATGATGATGATGATGATATTACCACCTCCAAAAAAACAGATAAATGTTACATTTTTGTTTCTTTTTTTCTATGTATACAGACGAGTTATTTTATATTATAACCTTTTAGATCCTAAAAAACCACAAAACATTAAAATATTCTCACTTTGTAAAACAGGTTTCTATACACGGATATCCCCAATTAGTTTTATCAATATGCATCTTTTCCACTGATAATAACATCATTAATCTTTAGAATCATTCTTGTCAATTGTGTAGCCAATAACAACTGTTGTTTCTTACCGATCAATGGATCCACCACAAATAGCTCTTTCATATCATTTGAACCTTTTCCTAAACAGTCAACACCCAAATTTGCATTATTCTCTTTTAGTTGTCTACTCTTGATGTTTGATAAAGTTTCAATTGGGTCCAATCCTGAATTTTCAGCTAATGTCATTGGAATAACGTCCAAAGCATTAGAAAATCCCCTGAAGGCGTACTGGTCAATTCCTGTTTGTTTATCAGCTGCTTCGCTAACAGCTAAAGAACATGTGATTTCAGCTGCACCACCACCGTAGACAACACGGCTATCTCTAATTAAGTTTCTAACAACACATAAGGAATCGTGCAATGCACGTTTGGCTTCTTCAACAATCATTCTGTTGGATCCTCTGATAAAACAAGTAACGGCTCTTGAATTTGAACATTCTTCAATAACTAACATACGATCTTTTGTAGTACCAAATTCTAATTCATACACTTTTCCTGCAGTACCTAATTTTTCAGAACTTAGATCCTCAAATCTTGGAACAATACGTCCATCTGTTGCAATTGCTATCAATTCTAATTCTGGACCACCAACCCATCTGACAGCTGGTAATTTGTTTTGTAATAATAAATGATTAGCCTCATCATCAAACCCCCATTGACAAATAACTAAATTGGCACCAGAAGCTTTAACTTTGGAAACCATTTCTGTAAATTTCTCTTGTTCATAGTTTTGTAGATTTTTAAATTCTTCAACTGTTGATATATCTAATTTATGTTTGGTTTTTGGTTTAGGTGGCTCAAATGGACAAGTTAAAATTGCCAATTTTACATCTTTGATTTCTTTTGGCATTTGAGGATGACTGAAATCTTTATCTAATATAACACCTTTGATTAATCTAGAATCTTCCAATGAACCCCCAACTTTTCCTTCGACTTTAATCAATTCAAAATCAACATCTTTACGAGCATTATCAACGACTGATAAAACAGCATCGACAGCCATATGAGCGAATTTGTCATGATCTTTTGAAACAATTTTGGAACCAAGTGAAGTCTTAGCAGCTTTGAATAAAATCTCTTCTTTTTCACTTTCGATATCATCAGCAATTTTGTCCAATTGTTCAATTGCAACTTTACAAGCTTCATCGAACCCGTTGGCAATTTTGATTGGGTGAATACCTTTTTCAATTAATTCTAAGGCTTGATCCAATAGGGCACCAGCAAGAACAACAACACCAGTAGTACCATCTCCAATTTCATCATCTTGAGATTTTGATAATTCAACTAACAATTTGGCAATTTCGTTATCCAATTCCATTTGAGATAGAATAGTAGCACCGTCATTTGTTATAGTGATTTCACCATCTGGAGAAATCAAGATCTTATCTAAGCCTCTTGGACCCAAAGATGTTTTAATGATTGAAGCAACTGCACGAGCAGCTAAAATATGACTTTTCTTTGCTTCGACACCATGTTGTCTCTTCTTTGAACCTTGATCACGCACGATGATGAAAGGTCTTCCCATTTCGTCCTGTGCAACAATCGCATTGGACATATCTGGCATTTCCATCATTTGTTGAGCCATTTTGAAACAATTTGGGATGGAAAACTAGTAGATTTTATTCAACAATTTGAAGGCGAATTTTTTGGTTTATTTTTCAATTTGTTGATGATTTCAATTTTTTTTCGTGTTGAAAATTTCGCGATTTTCTCTTTTCGCAAATTTTCGTTTTTTTGTTTTTTTTGTGGATTTGCGAAAAACGTTTTTAAAAATTACCACTTTTGGATAATTTCGCCGTTAGCCGCGAATTTAAATAATTAAAAAAATTTCAATGGAAACTAATTGCAATATTTCTTCGTTAAAGCCATCCGAATTCATATTTGTCATAGTTATTTGTGCTTAAAATGAGTGTTGTTGGTAGTTTGATCTTTTGTTTGGATTGTGGTAATCTTTTGGACTCCGTTGCCCACCAAAAACATATTGAGTGTAAGGTGTGTTTAAAATCATATAATGCTAAAGGTTCGTACTAATCAAATCTTCATCATGATAAAAGAAACTTTACTAACACTTTCACACAAAGATTTTGCTAATTTGAAAGTTGTTACAAAATCAGCCGATGATGCTTTCCCTTCTGCATTAAAATTAAAGAAATCCTCTGTTAAAACAACTTTGCATAAAAATGAGCTTGAAGATGGTGCTAAAATAAAAGAAAAATGTCCGAAGTGTGGGAACGAAGAAATGTCTTATCATACTTTACAATTACGTTCTGCTGATGAAGGTGCCACTGTATTTTATACGTGTACTTCTTGTGGTTATCGTTTCAGAACCAATAATTGAGAAATGTTATCATCAAGGATGGGTTTATATGTATTGCTGGGTTTTAAAAAGGTTTCATAAAATTAATTTGTATCATAGATAGTTAGAAAGAAAGATATTTGCATGTTTTACAGTAATTAATATTGTATTAAAATTACCAATTGTTATTATCCAATAACTTTTACATTCATTTATAGGATTAGCTTTACTTAAAAACCACCCATCGTTAAGTTTTAAAATCACTAAGATTAAGCAGCAGTAGCATATTCCAATTCATTTGAATTTTCGTATTCATACATATCTAAAGCAACAATAGCAGAATCTCTAACAACTTCGTCATTATCTTTTGAAAATTTTTCTAAAATTGGTAATACATCATCAGTTGCAATGCTTCCCAATGCTTCAGCAGCTTCATGTCTCACCATAGGAGCCTCAGAAGCATCACCTAAAACTTTAATAAGACTTGGAACGGTAACAGGATTACTTAATTGACCAAAAACATAAGCAATTTCATGCTTGAATAAAGCTGAAGGATCATCAAAACCTGATGCCAAAGCAAGACATGCCTCATCTGTACCAATATCTCTCAATCTGAACATTGCTCTATAGCGTTCAAATAAAGGAGTTTCTTGTGAATTTAAGATTTTAGTTAGTTTTTCAATTTTGTAATCCTGTTCTAGAGATAAAGGAGGGGCAGGATCGATCGAAGAGTAAGCACTTTCTTGTAACTTTTCTTTTTTAGCCTTTTCAGAGTTCTCCCATTCTATTCTCTCAATAGCCAGTTCACAAGTCTGTCTGATTTCAATCTGCGGGTCATTCACAAGGTACTCTTTCAATAATGGTAACGATTCCGAATCACAGAGAGCACCTAGAGCTTCAGCAGCTTCATGTCTAACCATGACTTGTTGAGTAACATTGTCTTTCAACACCTCTCTCAAGATTGGAGCTCCAGACAAGTTTTTAGTTTGACCCAAAACATAGGCAACTTCATGTTTCAATAATTCAGAGGAATCTTGAAAACATTCACCAATATATTTAACTGCTTGGTCAGCATCTTTTTTGTTTGTTAAATATTCAGACCCAATTGATTTTAGATTGAACAACGCTCTAAATCTGATCGCAAGTTTGATATCTCCAGACTTGTTTATCAGAATATCACGAAGCTGTTCTAAAGTGGCTGTGTCAACGTCTTGTTCGATGGACATTTTTTGAGAATCTATGTTTTTTTTAAGGGATTTGTATAGATTGAAAAAGATTTGAAGACTCTTTGACGATGAGGTTAAAAAAAAGGTGTCGAGCAAAAAATTTTTTTTGACATATAAAAGAAATTCGCGGGGAAATTGCGAGAATATTTCAGTACGCCTTTAGTTTGAGTATGTATTTCATGCGTAAATTTTAGAACGATAATATTAGTGAAATATGAGAGTAGATAGCCTTAAATTATTCTTGGAAAAACGAGGGACAAGCAAATGGATAAATAGCTGAAACTGAAACAGTATAAGAGAAGGTGAGCAACTACGGAAAAGC
>JANBXE010000047.1:0-34153 GCA_024271855.1 Wickerhamomyces bisporus
AACAGAACTCAGATACTCTAAAGAAAAAACTGGTACTCAAATCGGATCACAAAACACCCCTGGCGAAGCATATTCACCTTTTCAGTTGAACTATCCAGGTTTATATTCTGTTCCTTCCTCTATTCATGGTTATCTAAATGGTAATAATTTAGTAACTTTGGATGAACCTTCTTATAGCTACAATGACTCACTTAATTCAAAAATTGAAGATACAGCTACTGAAAACAGTTTTGATTTCCTATCTTCTTTCACTGAATATAAATTTCAAACAAATGACAGTTGCTTTGGTTGGTACTGATGTTACTCTTGCTACTCTCGCTTGCTAAGTTTTAATTTATTGGCCCCTCTTACTCGTCAATTCGGCAATTTTATTCGAGTTTAATTGGCATTTAAACCACTTATTAACTTCACTCAAGCAATCTGTTTAATAAATACAACTTTATCAATCATTTGAAAAGTTATGCTGGAAACCAGGTAGCTCCTACTGCTTAAATTGAAAAAAAAAAAAAAAAAAAAAAAAAATGAAAAGACAAGCTGAAGGTTGTCATCGTTGTTGTTGCTGTTGTTGCTGTTGTTGCTGTTGTTGCTGTTGTTGCTGTTGTTGCTGTTGTTGCTGTTGTTGCTGTTGTTGTTGAAGAACAAGCTATTTAACACTGCCGTTTATTTTGTAGTTGTTCAAATTATTTCCTTGTAAAGTTAAGAGCACTGGCTATATAACCTCAGTACAAAAAGTGGTACTTGTTAGACTAAGATAATCTATCAATTAAATCTAGCAAAAAGATACATCTGCGTTTACCATAAAGTAACCGATTGATATTGCTCTAATATTATTCTGATATTGAATGGTTTTACTAAATATATCAAAAGAAGTGGCCGTGTATGATCAAACTATAGACGTATAAATTACAACAATAGTGGTGGTTCTAGCGCCCATTGAAAAAAGTAAAAAAAAAAAAGGACATGTCGTAAGCTCATAATATGGGTCATTAAGTGTAGTTGAATATTTATAGAATCTTTCTCAATTCTAAAGAACCTAAATGCAGAAACGTATGAGCATGTTTGGTTATGGTGTGAAAACCAATTGAAGACGGGGACAATAACAATATAATGAAGGAAAAAAAAAAAAAAAAAGGAATAAAAAAAGACGAAATCACAACAATCAGGGATATGAGCGAAGAGGCAAAGCAACATCAGGTTAATCATAAGTTCATATAACATCATTCATCGTGAATATTTTTAGGAACTTCTTCAGATCTATCATCAAAAGCTCCTTCGAGATCATTGCCAGTTGGTTGGTTGAAAATCTCCTCTTCAGAATTTCCCAAAATGATGGCATTTGGATTTAAATAGTCAGATTGTTGGAAATGGTCATCTGTTTTGATTCCACCTAGAACACAGTTATATTGTTCTCTTGTTTCTGTCAAAACATTTGTGACATAGTTGACCCAGTTATCATCAATTAACTTTCCATAAATTAACTCATCAGCTTCAACGTCATTGAATTTTTGATTTTGGAAAATTGAAGAAAATTTGACAACTTCTTCTGCAATAAGAACTAAATGGCCCATGTAGCCTAGCCTGATATTAGACTTCCGTTCAGTTTCAATGCATAAATTACACGAATCAATGATGAGATTGGTAATACCACAGTTCTGAAATAACTCCAACACCAAAAAACAGTTGAATCCGACGTCTAATCTACCATTGAAGATTTGCTGAATAATATCAAAAACAACATTATGCCAAAAATTGTTCCATGGGAATTTCGTAAACATTGTGATGATTGATTTCAAAATTCCAGAATCGATTAGATTGATTTTGAATTCATCACCAACAGTTGGATTTTCTCGCAATTGTTGCTGTTTTGTTATTGGTTCTATCTCGTTCTCTTTTTCTTCAACTGATTCAATAATGGGTAATTGGCCTTTCTTGGCACTATCATTGCTATGAATAGGGTTGAGATTTGGTGAAATGGTGATGTTTTTGGAATTGATAGCAACAGATGGTTCAGAAGTACCGCCAATGTGCAGTGCAGATATATTTAGTGTACTGTTTGGTTTATTTGAAGTATTTGATGTCAAATTTAATTCATCCAAAATTTCATCGTTCAATGCAGTTGCCAGATTAGATTCTTGCTCTTTGAGGAAAAGCTCACGTTCTTCAATAATTTTTTCAGTTAAATGATTGTTCAATAATCCGATATTTGAGCAATGTAGTAATTCAGCAATCAATTCGCAAAGTTTGAATCTTTCAAATCCCAAAGGTTCAATTGATTGATTGATTTGATTTTCAATTCTTTTTGAGGTTAATGACTCATCGAATAATATTTTGTTAAAATCGTTCAATCTTGAAGAGAATTTTCTCAACATTTTACCCAAATAGATTGGGTCCCTCATATTTGGTGGATGTGATTCTATCGTTGAATATAGAAGATTGACAGAATCGTAATCTGAATTATTTTTTCTAATGAGCTCGATGATGACACCAACAACGGTGGATAACCCATTACCTCTTCGTAAAATAATTTCAATGATCTTTTCAACACAAGAGTCGCTGACCAATTCCTTTGTCAAAAGATTTGGACCGATTGTATTCTCATCAATCGATGTATTTGCGCTGATTGATATCAATGCTTTCAAAAAATCACCACAAGAAGATTGTATTGATGAATCATTCTTGGAACTTAACAAATCTAATAATTTCTTGATCAATTGCTGTTCTGATAGTAGTTCAATGATTCCTGTCGGTATATCTGGTTTATCGGTTGTAATAACTCTTAGTAGGAAGTCCATTATAATTGTAATATCAATATGTTCAATGAATAAATCGACCAAATCCTTTTGACTCCTTATGAAATTCAACAATTGATCTGGCCTTGATTCTAGCAATTGCTCATTCACCTTGACAAAGTACTGGATTGTTGGGGATGAGTTTTTAAATTTTAAGGATAAAAACCTCCATAATTTTGATAATAAGTATTGCTCTTCCACCAACGTTTCTGAAATCAGCCAAATATTACAAGACAGTATTTCTGAGGCATTATGAATTCTGTGGAACTGGATGGAGATTTCATTACTGTCTCCGTCTTGACTTTCGCCATCATGTGCTGTTTCGATACTATTACTGTTATTATTGAGTAAAAAATTCTCATTCTTATCAAACCATTCCACTGAATCAATGATCAGATCAATGAGAATCTCCAAAACAGAGACATTAGTGCTGGAAACGTTCTTTTCCGAAGCAGCAGCAGTCTCGTCAGGTTTTAGCAGATCGATGTCCCCATCATTGTCAACATGGCTGTCTCCGTTGATGTAGCCAAAGCATATGAAATCAATCAATTTATTGTTTTGGTGATTTAGTTCATTCAAGATACTGCCGTCATCCAATATCTCGTAGACGAATTGGCGATCCAGCTTGATATCTGGTAGCTGTTCTATTTGGTCATTAGAGACAGTGGCATTTTTGGAGTTGTTCGTTGTAGACCGTAACGGTTGGTTCTCGTCGGTGGAATCCAATGCTGCAGCCTGTTCGTAGCTCCTCTTGGTATAGTAGAACTCCAACAGCTTATTAAGGTTGGACGCAGAACTTGCGTTATGTCCAAAGGGCCAGAAGGACATTTGTACAGCTTTAGGAGAGCGTGTAGCCGACAGTGAACTTTTTAAAATGTTCTGGTAATGGTAATTTGATGAGACTGCTTATAAAACGATCAATTTTCATTTGATTTGGATTGGATTTGTCGATGCGAAATTTACGGGAGAATTCGCGGAAAGCCCCGTTGCCAGCCCAGCCCAGCCCAGCCTAGACCGTAGGCGGGATAACAGTGGGATGACAGTGGGCGAGGAGTGGGCGAGGAGTGGGAGACTCGGTAGAGACTTGGTAGAGGCACGGGTAGAGAGAGAGAGAGAGAGAGAGAGAGAGAGAGAGAGACACACACGAAGAAAAAGACCTGATAGTTACCCTGATGGGGTTCAAGATCTGGCACTCACGTGATTTTAAAACACTTACAAGCACCACAGGGTTGCTTACTGCAACCCTGAACTTGTGGTGCTGAGAGACTATGACAACATTTAAATGAGTGCTAGATTTTGGGTCTTACCTACCATACCAGCCAGATGGTAATTTCATCAAAGTAGTTGGTGTATTTTCTTTTCTTTCCTTTCCTTTTCTATTCATTCCTTTCCCTTTAATCCCATCGCTATTTTCTTTCTCTTTGTCAATCCAGTCAAATAATGAAAAATAACAACAAAAGTAAAACTCACTTCAAAGACAAAAAGACAAAAAGACAAAAAAAAAAAACATACACACACACACACACACACATACAATAAACTCTTTTTTTTTTTTCTGTTGCCAATTCTGATCTTTTAAAATGGCTTGTTTAGGAAAGAAGTGGTACCTACTATTGGTATTGCTGGTGACTTTGCTGGTGAAGTCCGTGGACTACTCTTCGCCTGAGTTCGACCCTTTACGTCAGCAATGGGAACAATCAGTTCACCACATCACAGACAACAAATACTACGTTGAATACACTGCCGTGTTCCATGAAAAACTGGAACCTGTTTTGAAATCAACACATTCACAGTACATTGTCCCGGCTTTTTCAAAGGCTAACAGCATCATTGTTAACAAATACCAGGTTTATTTATCTAAACATTTCCAATCATTCACTGAGAAAATAACAAATTCCCCAAGGTACGACCAATTCCTTGAGTTGAAGGAAAATATCCAGCCACAAGTTGATACCTTGGGTGTAAAGCTTCATAAAGGAGCTCAACTAACTGCGGGCCATCTGGCTATTGGTATTGTTAAAGCCACAAAGGGTGTGAAATGCTCATATTTCCAACTACAACATTATATCTTAACTGCTTTCAAACACACCAAGGCTACTTATGAGATACATTCTCCCACTGTTATTGATATCTATTATACCAAAATTATCCCACTCGCATCCCAGGCAAAAGTCAAAGCTGGTGAGTTGATCTCTCAGCTCTATATTGGATCACAAACTTTTTACTCCACTAAGGTTTCACCTTTCATTTCCTCTAAAGTCAATCCAATAGTCCAACCATATTATGAAAAATACTTGAAAACATATGTTAATTACATCTACATTCAGGTTGCCAAGTATTACAATCTACTAAGAGTTCAGTCAGCTTTATCGCTTTCAAAATCCATGATCTCCGGCTCATATGACCAGGTTTTAAAGTATTTCGAAGGTAATAACGGATCATTCGTCAAGTTTGGATCTGAACCAGAGACTGCTATTCACGCCACCATTGAAGAAAAACAAACCAAAATCACTGAAACTAAAATTGCTGACATTCAAGAAACTCCACAAGTTGACAATTTTGCAATCAACAGCGATCCTGCTGAAGAATTAATTGGAACTGAACACGTTGTTCCAAAAGCCTCTAATGAAGACTCATTACAAACAAAAGCGGGTGGAGCTCAAGACGTCTTGGTCCTATCATTAGCTGACGAGATTGCTTCCTGGAAAACTTTCATCTACTCCAAGGTTGAAAGTTTAAACAAGCATTTTGATAGGGAAGTTAGGGAATTAGAAGAAAGATTTTTGAATGATCTAAAACCCCAGGTTACTAAACATTTACAAAATTATACAAAAGTTGTAAATGAAGATTATTCTAGCATCAACAAAGATATTTATAGTATTGACTCCAATTCGTTTTTGCTAGAAAACGGAGAAGAGGTTGAAATTGATTCACATGATAATTTGTTGGATAAAAAAATCACAAGAGAAGATTTCCGTGCCAAATTGAATGCTAAAAAAGAATTCCCGGGACAATACACAGATTTTATTCAAGATTTCACCATTAGCCATATCAAAGACTTGGAGAAACTGGTTGATGAAGAAAGAAGAACTATCATTGATATCTATGAAGAATTTGCCGAGGTTGCTATTAATGAGTTTTCGAAGAAAATGATGTATTCAAGTTTTGCAAATAGTTTTAATCATTTAGGCTCTAGTGACGAAGATTCAGAAAATTACCAGGATTGGAAAGAGTACATTAAAGTTAAAAATTACCTGATTGATCAAAGAGAAGAATTGATTGGGAAAAGACAACCATTAGAAGCCACTGTAAAATACGTTTCTGAAATTCAAATGACCTTGAAAACATTGGTTCATGAAGCTGGCAATTATTACGCAATTTTGAGAGCTAAAGCAAATTTGGAGTTTCAAAACCGTGAGCAAAGGGAACGTGAAGAGTCTTTAAGATTAGAAAAGGAAGATACTCCAATCACAACAAGCACTGTGCTCAAATATGTCACGTTTACTGAAGGTGAAACTTCAGAAACTATTGCTCAACATGAGGTCAACATTCAGGTTCCTGAGGACGAAGAAATATCTGACCTTGAAACAGATAGTGAGGATTTTGAGGCGGGGTCTGAATCTGTCGATGAAATCCAGCAAGAAGATTATGAGGAGAGTGAAATTGTTGAGGACTCGGGTATCTCTGCAGAATCCATTGAAGATACTTCTGAATCGGCTAAATCTGTTGAAGAGGAAGAAACAAAAGAAGATGGTGATGATGATGATGATGGTGATGATGGTGATGATGGTGATGAGGAAGAAGATAGCGATGAAGATGATGAGCAAGAAGACAGTGATGAAGATGACGGTTTAGACGACGATGAAGTTAATGATGACGGTCAAGAAAATGAAAAGAAATCCACCGTCTCAACTGAAGACCCCGAACAGGAAACCGATATTGTTGAACATCACCCTGATGAGGTATACCTACAAGATTCAGATATCTGATCCCAGCAGATAGACTACTTGTATAATAACAATAATAATAATAACAATCCTTTCATATCTCTATTCTAATTGATTTAAGTCAATGCTTGTTTACATTTCAAAAGGCCCCTAGGCACGCAGAGACTAAAAAGTTTATAACCACCGCCATATACTAGACCATTTAGTCTCAAATTCACCCATTATGGGGAGTTAAGTACTAGTCTCACTCGCTAGTCTACCGGTTGGTCCAACACATTCCTTCTAAATCTCTAAATTTCTGAAACGCGTCAAGAAAAAAACAAAAAAAAAACTGAACAACAAAGTCAAAACAAACAGAAGAAAGCTCCATCTAGCTATCGCTTCTTTGACATTTAAACTTCAAACAATGGCTTCCACTTACGAGGTTGGAACGTAAGTACTGAAACTTTTGATCGCCGCTTTTCCCTCCGCTTAAATGCCTTTGCTAACTCCCAGATCAGCCGTTGTTGGGTACAAAGTGAAACTGAAGGTTGGATTGGTGCAGAGGTTACAAAACACACAAATCTAGATGGAAAGCATCAACTACAATTGACTCTTGATTCTAATAAAGACGTTATTGATGTTGAGACTTCTGACCTAGATGAGAACAACGAAAACCTACCCCTTTTAAGAAACCCTCCAATTTTAGAAGCTACGGAAGATCTAACCTCATTATCATATCTTAATGAACCTGCTGTTCTTCATGCTATCAAAGTTAGATATTCGCAACTAAACATATATACCTACTCTGGTATTGTGTTGATCGCTACCAATCCTTTCCAAAGAGTGGATCAGTTTTATTCTTCAGATATCATACAAGCTTACTCTGGTAAAAGAAGAGGTGAACTAGAGCCTCATTTGTTTGCCATCGCAGAAGATGCTTATAGATGCATGAAACAGGATGCCAGTAACCAGACCATTGTTGTCAGTGGTGAATCCGGTGCTGGTAAGACTGTTTCTGCAAAGTACATTATGAGATATTTCGCTTCTGTTGAAGAGATTACTAATAATGATGCTGTTATAGGTGGTAACGTTGGTAAAATTGAAATGTCAGAAACTGAACAGCAAATTTTAGCAACAAATCCAATAATGGAAGCTTTTGGTAATGCAAAGACCACAAGAAACGACAACTCTTCACGTTTTGGTAAATATTTGGAAATCTTATTCAATGATAAGACTGCAATCATTGGTGCCAGAATCAGAACTTATCTATTAGAACGTTCAAGACTTGTTTTCCAACCAAAGTCTGAACGTAACTACCATATATTCTACCAGATGCTTGAAGGCCTTTCAGATGACGAGAAATCAAAACTACAGTTGACACAAATTGAAAATTATAATTACTTAAATCAAGGTGGTGACTACCATATTGAAGGTATCAGTGATATCGAAGAATATAAATTCACAACAGATGCTTTGAAGTTGATTGGTATTGATGAAGAGAAACAGTTTGCTATTTTTACTTTGCTAGCTGCATTACTTCATATTGGGAACATTGAGATCAAGGCTACCAGAAACGACGCATCACTTTCATCAGACGAACCAAATTTGGTTAAAGCTTGTGAACTCCTAGGTATTGATGCTTTCAATTTTGCTAAATGGATTACCAAGAAACAAATCATTACCAGATCAGAGAAAATCGTTTCAAATTTGAATCATAAACAGGCTCTGGTTGCTAGGGATTCAGTTGCCAAATATATTTATTCAGCATTATTTGACTGGTTAGTTGCTTATATCAACCAAGATCTTTGTAATCCAGAAGTTGTTGAGGATATTAAGTCCTTTATTGGTGTCTTGGATATCTATGGTTTTGAACACTTTGAAAAGAACTCTTTTGAACAGTTCTGTATCAATTATGCTAATGAGAAATTGCAACAGGAATTCAACCAACATGTCTTCAAATTGGAACAGGAAGAATATGTTAATGAAGAGATTGAATGGTCTTTTATTGAATTCAGCGATAATCAACCCTGTATCGATTTGATTGAAAAGAAATTGGGTATCTTATCTTTGCTAGACGAAGAGTCTAGATTACCAGCTGGTAATGATGAAAGTTGGATTACCAAACTGTACCAAACTCTCGATAAAGAACCAACCAACAAGGTGTTCAAGAAACCTAGATTTGGTCAAACAAAATTCATTGTTGCTCATTATGCTTTAGATGTTAGCTACGATGTTGAAGGTTTTATCGAAAAGAATAGAGATACTGTTTCTGATGGACATCTGGAAGTTTTAAAAGGTTCTAGTAACGAATTATTAGTTGAAATTTTGAACAGTTTGGAGAAAGCCAATGCCGTTATTGAGGAACAGGCTACTGCTGCTAAAAAACCAGGTGCGAGAACCGTTAACAGAAAACCCACTTTAGGTTCTATTTTCAAAGGGTCTTTAATTGAACTAATGAGCACTATTAACTCCACTAATGTGCATTACATCCGCTGTATTAAGCCAAATGAAGAGAAGGCTGCCTGGAAATTTGATCCTTTAATGGTTCTGTCCCAATTAAGGGCTTGTGGTGTCCTAGAAACTATCAAAATTTCGTGCGCTGGTTTCCCATCAAGATGGACTTATGAAGAATTTGCTTCGAGATATTACATCCTGTTGCAATCGGAAGATTACGAAAGATTACTTTCAGGCCAAGCTGACTCTGATGCTATTCGTGAAATCTGCGACTCTATTTTGAAAAAGAGTGTCGATGCAGCCGACAAATATCAATTGGGGTTGACCAAAATTTTCTTTAAAGCTGGTATGTTGGCTCATCTTGAAAAGTTGAGAACCGATAAATTGCACCAATCTGCTACTTTGATCCAAAAAAACATAAGAGGTGGATATTACCGTCAAAGATACTTGAATGCTAGAAACTCAATAGTCAAACTTCAAAACTTAATACTGGGTTTTAACACAAGAGCAAGAATTCAAAAAGAAATTGAAGCAAATGCTGCTACCAACATTCAAACTTTGGTCAGGGGATTTTTAGCACGTAAACTTTTCATTAATACCTCATCTTCCATCATTGCATTACAAGGTCTGATTCGTGCTCGTCAAGCAAGATTGAATTTCATTGCTTCCCAAACAGAAAGAGATGTTTTGATCATCCAAAAAAATATCAAATCTTTCAACAAGAGATCAGAGTTCTTGAAATTGAGAAAAGCCGCTGTTGTTACCCAAACTCATTATAGAAGTCTTTTGGCAAAGCAACAATTGAAACAGCTCAAGCTTGATGCTAAATCTGTGAACAGATTGAAAGAAGCTAGTTATAAGTTAGAAAACAAAGTCATTGAACTATCGTCTAAATTAACCGCTCAAGCTAATGAAAACAAATCCTTAAACGCTCAACTCCTTGCTTTGAAGTCGTCACTAGAAGGATCACAAACAGAGTATAAGGATTTGAAAACTAGAGAGCTTTCATATAAAGAAAAAATTACAGCTCAAGCAGATTCACATACCAAAGAAATTGAATTGTTGAATAACGACTTGGCAAAGTCTAAGGCTGATCTAGAACAATCTGTGGAAAAGATCAAAGAATTGACCTCCCTTCAATCTCAATTAAAAGAAGAAGTTAAAAACACTCTAGAGAAACTAACTGAAGCAAGGGAGGATTTGGCTAAGCATCAATCTAATGAGGAAGATTTGCAACAACAAGTTGCAAGTTTGAAAACTGAACTTGATATTTTGTCCAAACAAGCCCGTCAAAATGCAGGCTCTAGATCACTTGCTAATAATACCACGCCGAAGAGATCAAGACGTTATAGTCAACAGTCACAAAATTCAGAATATCAAGCATTCAGTCCTAAACACCCTGTCATTCCAATTTCTAATCACGAAGACGATGCTGCTTCGACATTGAGCTCGCTATCAGCTATTACAAACGAACTATATGCATTACTACAAGACTCAAAAACCCTACACAATGAAATTGTTCAAGGCCTATTGAAGAACATGAAGATTCCATTGAGTGGAGTCATGGCTGAATTGACAAAGAAAGAAATTTTATACCCAGCTAGAATTATCATCATCATTTTGAGTGATATGTGGAGATTGGGATTGACAAAAGAATCTGAAGATTTCTTGGGTCAAGTCTTGCAGGTTATTCAACAAAACTTTTCTAGTTTGAAAGACGACGATGTTATCCCACATGGTGCTTTTTGGTTGTCAAATGTTCATGAACTATATTCATTTGCATCATTTGCTGAAAGAACAATCATAGACAATGAAAACATCTCCACAGAAATGGGTGAAGAAGAATATTCCGAATATTTGAAATTAGTTGCAGTCGTTAAAGAGGATTTTGAGTCATTGTCATTCAATATCTATAACATGTGGATGAAGAAAATGGAAAAGGATCTGGAGAAACAAGTTGTTTCAGCTGTTGTGTTGTCACAGTCACTACCTGGCTTCATCACAACAGACTCGGTTCCATTGTTAACAAAAGTGTTTTCACAAAACGTTCAACATAAAATGGATGATATTTTAAGTTTTTTCAATAATGTTTATTGGGCCATGAAAACCTACTTAATTGAACCTGAAGTGTTAAATGAGGTTATTGTTGAGCTCCTAAGATTTATTGACGCTGTCTGCTTTAATGATTTGATCATGAGACGTAACTATTTATCATGGAAGCGTGGTTTGCAATTGAACTATAACGTCACAAGATTAGAAGAATGGTGTAAAAGCCATGAAGTCCCAAACGGATCCAATTATTTGTTGCATTTGTTACAAGCCGCTAAATTGTTACAATTGAGAAAAAATTCTAAAGATGATATTGAAATTATCTTTGAAATTTGCTACGCTTTGAAGCCAGTTCAAATTCAAAGATTACTATCTCAATATGCAGTTGCTGATTACGAAACCCCACTAGATGAAGATGTTTTGAACGCTGTTGCAGATAAGGTCAAAGAACAAGGTGCAAGTTCTGACGATTTCTTCGAGCCTGTTAATGCCGATAGTCATTTTGAAGATCCATTTAGAAACACAGAAATCAGACCATTCTCCAGAGTTGAGGCATATGTTCCAGCATGGTTAATCTTACCAAATGTTAGAAGAATCGTTGAATTAGTTACTCGTAACGCCACAGCACAAGACTATCTGAGCAGCAGAGCAGAGAATGGGGACCCGATAGAACAGGATGGGTAGCTAGAGGTGGTAGAACACTGATTTATATACAATTTTAAACCATTATATCTCTGTAATCGTTATTATGGTACTTGAACTTTCTGACGAATAAAGTAAACTTGAGATGGAATAGCGTTTTAATAGTATGTAAACGAACGGAATCTGTTGAGTGCCAGTATCTTTCTCTATAGATGAAATTAAAAGTAATTGCCCTAAAACACATTTTTCGAAAGTAATAAAGTAGTATGTGTATAATTTACGTGGAATGATACAAGTGAAAACAATATCCAAAATAGAAACTTAGTTTAATAAAAAGACTATATAATAAGTACTACATGAAGTAATGTTATAGGTCATGAACTGTAGTCAAATGAAAATTTTAATCGAGTATCATGAGATTAAAAGAGGACTAACGTCAAAGGAAAGCTTAGAGTGAAAACTGGTAGGCACATGGTAATACAATAGCTGGGGGAGCGGGGGGGAAAGCGTTGGCATCAACTACCATCCATAGAAAGGTTCGGTTGACTGAAACTCAAATCCAGCAAAAGCAGACGGACAGTCAAAACTGTTGTCAACGGCCAAGCCGTTGATTTTGGCATCGAATGAGTCGCCGAAGGTGCTCCAAGACTCATTCAAGGTGGCTAAGTTATCACTGCACAAGTAGCCATGACTATCTTGGCTGCCCAGTGTACTGCCCAGTGTACTGCACAGTGTACTGCCCAGTGTACTGCCCATGGTAATTTCAGACCCAGACGACTCATTGGCTGGGCAATCATCGAGTCTGAAAGAATCAACTGGCGATGTACCACCAAGCTCCTGCAATGCGACAACCTGCTCTAAAGATATATTATCAGAAGAGGGAACAGGGTGTAACCCTGGGATATACTCCAGCTGAGAAGATGGGCGTGAGTACACCTCGCTAAAAGCACTTTGTGGCATCGTGCGAGGGCTGGTGCTTCTTCTGGTGTATCTGACTACTGTTGATGCTCTACGGCTGCTGGCTGATCTTGGAAGGGCTCCTGTTGGGTCGCACTCGGTCTCGACACCGTCGACGACTTTCACTAGCTGAATGCTCTCATACTTCAACCACACCTCCTTTTTGGTGTTGCAGCATCTCGGTGTGCACTCGAAGCTGTATCCTCCTCTGGGACACCTCTTGTTATTCTCTGTGTCAATTTCAGCTTCGGCCAGTCTGACCCTCTCCAAAGAGGGCTTGCCGGCCCTTTCTCTTGATGGTCTGCCTCTGTCTTGGATGACATAGACGGTTCCTTCAACTATCCTCTGGACATGCTGGCACTCCCTGGCCCTGTGGCCGTTGATACAGGTCTGGCATGAGAATCTCAGATTACCCTTAGTGAATAACATAGCAAATATTGTTGGGCTGGGTGGATTGATGTAGAATGGATTATACCTGGGTTGAAAGCCAAGGAAAACAGCAGCGAAAGAATGGGAAGATGGCTATTTATAATGGATCCAGCACATTGTCTTCAACAAGGTACATTGTACCAGTCCTCCCATTGTATGTGTGCAGAACACACCATTGTTGCGTATATGCGCAACCATAGTGACGTTTCAGCGTCCGGGAGCTGACACAAAAGCATACGAAGCACACTCACTCACACACTAACACTCACGCACACTCAATAGCGAATGGGGAAATCCAACACAAAACCAAGTGACGAGTCAGATTGGCTCTTGTTTTGGTTTTGTGTGCATAATCTAACTCTACCAGTATGCAAGTATGTTGTAACCTCCTTATTGTTAACCAGTTGACTGGAGTGTGCAGCCCTGTAGTGACCATTTTTGACTATTCAATGACTATTGATGATGTAAAAGTGTACTTTTGTAGGAACCAAAAGAAAGAGATTTCAAACACTTCCAAACCCAAACTAACTAAGCAATATAACCACCACAGGATATCAAGGCACCCTGCCACTCGTCTGTTGCATTGTAACATACTGTGTATGGGACACCATCTGTCATTCCAAAGTACTATACTAGATGCCAACACCAACACCAACACCGACACCAACACCCTGGCTCAACAATACTGTATGCTCTACATGAAACACTCACCATGAAACGCTTACTGTTTAAGATCTTTAGCAGTAGTTTAAAAATCCGGGTAACTTTCATTTTCGCGCTTTTCGCGCTTTTTCACATGTAAAAAAAAAGAAAAAGAAATTTTTCATAATTTTTTTTTTTTTAGCATGTGGAAAAAAAAAAAAAAAAAAAAAACGTTTAAAAAAATTTATCACCAAAATTTTCTTTTCCTTTTCAATCAAGCTTTATTAGTTTTCAATTAAAACCTTAGAATAAAGACACACAATGACCTCCCCAGCCGTCAATTACAAAGTTGCTGATATCTCCTTAGCTGCCTTTGGTAGAAAAGAAATTGAGCTTTCAGAAAATGAAATGCCTGGTTTAATGGAAATCAGAGCCCAATACGGTGCTGAACAACCTTTGAAAGGTGCCAGAATTGCTGGTTGTTTACACATGACCATCCAAACCGCTATTTTGATTGAAACCTTGGTTGCTTTAGGTGCTGAAGTTACCTGGTCTTCATGTAATATCTTCTCCACCCAAGATCATGCTGCTGCTGCCATTGCCGCTTCTGGTGTCCCAGTTTTTGCCTGGAAAGGTGAAACCGAAGAAGAATACTTGTGGTGTATTGAACAACAATTGTTCTCTTTCAAAGACGGTAAAAAACTAAACTTGATCTTAGATGACGGTGGTGATCTAACTTCTTTAGTTCATGAAAAATACCCTGAAATGTTGGAAGGTTGTTACGGTTTATCTGAAGAAACCACCACTGGTGTTCACCACTTATACAAAATGGTTAGAGATGCTGTGTTGAAAGTTCCAGCCATTAACGTTAACGATTCTGTTACCAAATCAAAATTCGATAACCTATACGGTTGTAGAGAATCCTTGATTGATGGTATCAAACGTGCCACCGATGTCATGTTGGCTGGTAAAGTTGCCGTTGTTGCTGGTTTCGGTGATGTTGGTAAAGGTTGTGCCATGGCCTTAAGAGGTATGGGTGCTAGAGTTATTATCTCTGAAATCGATCCAATCAACGCTTTACAAGCTGCTGTTGAAGGTTATCAAGTTGCTCCATTAAACGAAGTTGCTTCAATTGGTCAAGTATTTGTCACAACCACCGGTTGTAGAGACATCATCACCAAAGAACATTTCGAACAAATGCCAGAAGATGCTATTGTTTCTAACATTGGTCATTTTGATATTGAAATTGATGTTGCTTGGTTAAAGGCTAACGCTGTTAGCGTTGTTAACATTAAACCACAAGTTGATCGTTTCTTGCTAAAAAACGGCCGTCATATCATTTTATTAGCTGAAGGTAGATTAGTTAACTTGGGTTGTGCTACTGGTCATTCATCATTCGTTATGTCTTGTTCATTCTCTAACCAAGTTTTAGCTCAAATTGCTTTATTCAAAGCTGACGATGAAGCTTTCAGATCAAAACATGTTGAATTTGCTAAAACCGGTCCATTTAAAAATGGTCAAGTTTACGTTTTACCAAAAGTTTTGGATGAAGCTGTTGCCAGATTCCACTTAAAAAAATTAGGTGTTAAATTAACAACTTTAACTCCTGCTCAATCTGAATACTTAGATATTCCAGTTGAAGGTCCATTCAAAGCTGATCACTACCGTTATTAAGTTAATTCTCTTTGGAATTATATAAAGAAAACCAAAAAAAAAAAAAAAAAAACCTTTCATTTTCACACAATTACTCTTCCACTTGCATCAACTGCATTTGAACAAATTTTCTTTTTTTTTTTTTGCTCATGAAATTATAATGACTTGTTATTATTTTGCTTATTATTCTTTTCTTTCTTTTACATTTTTACTTTAATGGGGTTTATAGGGTTTAGAACATATAAAAAGAATCAAATTATCCTAGAGATTTTTAATATAATATAATGAAACTTTTGGTCCTCAACGGATCATACTTAAAAACAAAGCTACAGCTGTAAACACGTCTATCAATATATTATAAAAAAAAAGTTATAAAAACAAATAAATCACGTTCAATGAACTCCATTAACAAAACCCGAGGTTTGGGTCACAGCTATATAAGAACCTAACTCCTGCCCAAAGAACTCTATCGACTCGCTTTTCTCATAATTAGTAATTTTATTGAATTTGTCAAGTAACTCATAATTTATCACACTATTGACTTTAGAATCCTTAGCATAGCTTGGGTGACTTGATACAAAATCTCTAATAAACAAAGCAGTTGATTTGATTTCGCCAGAAGCTCTTTTACTAATCAACAATAAATAGTAATATAATCTTTGGTATGGACCTTCACTTGAATCTAACTCGATTTTATAATAGTTCAACAAATGATCTTTGATAATTGGAATCAAACCGATAAACTTTTCACAGCCATTAATGATCTCGTCAATACTTAATTCAACAGTATCAAACCCAGTTGAACGAACATCTTTCTTAAAATGGAATCTTCCATCAACAGTTGCATTCCTCTTATGAGCGGTTTTCATATTTTCCTCAATCTTTGAGATCGGAATATAAAAATTGAAATCATCATCCTGATTTAGGATAGCTTGACCTAATAAAGCAATGAAAACAGAGAAAGCAGCATTCTCAAAATCGGTCACTTGGATCTCCATTGGTCTGAACTCAACTCTCCATCCTGGAGTCGACTTATTATCTGGGGTTGCCTGTTGAGTGGGAGGTTTAAATCTTAATGTTTGCCAGTTTGTTGATTGGATATTTTCAAAATGATCCGATTCAGTCTCATTATCTTGATTGATACGCTCGCTAAAAATAACAACAGGATCTCTGATATATAGATGAGCGAAATGGGAAGCCAATGGGGCATCGAACATTTGGTTTGAAATTAACTGATCATAAACTTTTTGATTGATTGGTGGATTGATGTCATTTAATTCAGGTTTGAAAAATTTGTAAACTGGTGTTTCACCTTTAAGATTATTAGATTGTAAATCGCCCAAATATGAATCTATTGAATCATATCTTGATTTTGGAATTCTTTGTGTTTTGGAGTAATCTTGAGGTCTAATTCCGCCATAATCATTGTTCTCTCTCAACGGCTTGACACCTCTTTCAAACGGTGTTCTGTCATCAACAGATCCACTAATAACGTTCCATCTAACATCTTGGTCAGATAAAAACCCTTTGAATATCGGAGCAGCAGCAGTTAAACTTAAAAGTATAGGAGCAAAATTAGCCCAAGAGTCATATAAAAATCTAGCTTTGTTTAGATTAGGAGCCTGAACTGTCACCTGTAAACAAGAGTTCCCCATACCAAACCCCATTGAATCCATATAAATATGGCCAGGTTTTGCAGCACCTAGTGAAGGTTCTTCATCGTCAGGAAATAAACCTCTATTGGCTGGGATTGAATCGTCAACCTTGGGAGTGTTGTCATCTTGATATAGTGGGATGTTAATTGCAACTTTCTCGCCTCTTCTTTTGCGGAAGTTTGCAGTTAATGTTGGAAATCTGACATGTCTGTTAATAATTTCATCAGGTAAGAATAAAGATCTTGATGCATCTCCGTCGGGTTTGGAATCTGGGAAAGTGAAGTGACCAACACCCATTAGAGGGAACGATGTGACTGTTATTGGTTTGATCTCCGGGTTGTTCAGTGATTTATTTGCAACAGTTCTTCTTTGGTTCATGTTTGTTTCAACATAGAGATATTCAATTAAGGAATCGCCATTATAAGGTTTGATTGGAGTGGCCTCTAGCATGTATCTACCATACTCAGGATGAAAATTAACATCGTTATCCAAAGCCAGCTGGAAATGTTTACCACCTTGGTTCAGCTCAGTCAAAATTTGATCTTCATCTATGGCAATCTTAGCCTGTTTGGCGTCATCGTCGAAGTGGATTAAAGTATATTCAACCTCATCACCCCATAAATAAGAGTCATTCTTTCTTTCAAAAGCTGCTTTGAACATATTCTGAAGTTGGACTAGCCCATTACTTCTGACATGCTCACTAAATTCTCTGGATTTATCCCATGGTAGAGGAGTTCCTAATGATAATAGACCCATTTCTGTCTAGTACCAAAGCGTAATACAACCTAAGACGACAAAACACAAAAAAAAACAAAACACAAAACACAGAACCAAACCAAAAACGTCGTGGGAAAAGTGCTGTCGGTGGATACAGGACACCCTGAGATAGATTCTGGGTAGTCTCAGAGAAATTGGAGGTGAATGGTAAGCTAAACAGATGAAATCGAAGGTCTCATCCAATGAATTTTTTCCTCTGTTTTTTCGCTGCTGACTAAAACAAAGCTTTTTGTTCTGATTGTGGATTTTGACTTGATTGTGGATCTTTTTTGATCTTTAAATACAGTCAAGTCGGTTGATTTTATGAAAAATATCCTTTTGTTAAGGATAAATGTGTTAATATATGTTAAGATATGTTAAGACGTGTTAAGATATGGTGAGATACTATGAGATATGGTGATATATTGTGAGACAATGTTAAGTATATTGTCTGGATTGAGTACAAAAAAAAAAAAAAAAAAAAAAAAAAAAAAAAAGAACATCAAAGAGGTTAAAAAGGGTTGTAAAAGATCTGACAAATCAGATTTAATCAGTTTAGTCCAGTATAAATTTATAAGACGCAAAGGGTTACTCACAACTTCAGCTCTCTTAATGTCACATGACACATGTTAGAATACATAGAAGTTAAGCATATTGATTAGCGATATCAGGCACTGTGGACTAACTACATGTATATCTCCGATATTCGTGTCTTTACTGTTCATGTATTAATTACGATCCTTTCTTTTGTAAATGCAATAGCCACACGCACACGCACACACACACACACACAGCTCCTCTCTCTCTCTCTCTCTCTTTCTCTCTCTCTTTCTCTCTCTCTTTCTCTTTCTCTTCTATGATATTCAAGTCACCACATCTAACCATTATTCACTAGTCCAATCTTTCTCACTTTGTCTGCTGCTTCTGCCTCATGCTTCCTGTTTTTATTTCATGCACTATCCCACAGTGTCTGATTTCGATCCACCAATTAGAGGCAGCAAAGCAAGAGACTCCCGAAATCTAAGAAATATAGTCAAATAATTATCAAACATCTTTATCAGATCGCATAGGCCTTGGAAGTAACGGAGCCTGAATCTTGGAAACTGGATCAGGCTCAAACGTGTTGCCACACCGCGTCAAGCTGAAACAGGTTATTCCTTATCAGTTTGTCAGTGATTGGCACTGGACGCATGATCCAAAATTAACCTCAACTGGAGCTCTGCTACTCTACAATAACACATTGAAAATGGAATAAATTTATTAAATGATTGACTAGCTAAAACAACACTTCTAGAATTAAAGTAAATGAAAGTCCTCTAGAAATAAATTAAAACTCAAAACGCCTGCTCTATTGGATGTTACTTATTTAGTAGCCTCCGCTTTTTCTAGTGATTCATCACTTGATCTACCATCCTTCTCTTTAGCTTCTTCCTGATCTTGCGGTAGCTCGTATTGTTTCTTAATTTCTTCTAAATTATCGCCTTTGGCTGAATTGTATAAGACAATACCATTGCCGTAACTATGTTTCTTCTCTTCAGTTTTGTACTTCCATAATAATCCAAAACAGGCTAAAATCATCGTAAACGAAAAACAAGCAACAGTAGTGTAACCTTTCAAGTATCTTGGAGATTCAACAGTTGGCCAGACTAATCTATTAATCCAGATAGTAGTGGATTGAGCCACTGCGAATTGCACAATGAAAATAATAGCACGATCTTGAACATCATGCCTCAAAATATCATTAATCCAAGAATACCTAACACTAGCTGTCGCCCATCCCGCATACTGAATCATGAAAGCAAACCATTTTGCACCTTCGGGAACCTCCCATGTGGCTAATATGATATTACCAATTAAATTCAACGTCTGAGAAAGAACAATTGCACCGTACCTTGACCTTGCACTATCAGCAAATAAACCAAAAATTAAAACTAGAATAAAACCAACTCCCGCAGAGGTAGCAGATAAATCATTAACCTTGCCAGTAGAATACCTTTTTAATGATTTCAACCAGAAGATAAACCCTGAACCCGGTGTATTTGAAGAATTCCAACCACTAATATCAAATAATGTTAATCCCCAAATTTTCCAGTCGAAAATAATTCTTTTCCACAACGTTTTGCTAAAGAATTGAGGTTTTTCTTGGTAAACTTCGATAGTATCTTTCCTCAACCTTCTTCTGGCTAATCTGATTTCATCATCAGTTAAAAACAAGGAGTAGCAATTATCTGGCGTACCAGGAATAATGAAAAAAGCACCAAGGCCAACAACTATTGTAATAATACCATCAATTATAAACATCCATCTCCAACCTTCTAAACCTCCATTACCGTCATAGTTTCTGTAAATAGATGCTTGAAATAATGAAGAACTAATAGCACCCAACATATTACCAAAATACCATATTTGTGATCTTCTACTTGCTTCAAATGATCTATACCATGATCCAAACAGCCAATGAGCACCTGGATAGAAACCAGCTTCGAAAATTGAAACAAAGAATCTTAAAGCCTGGACTTGGCCAACAGTTTCAGTTCTGTATAACCCCAAAGTGAAAACACCCCAAATAACATCTAGAATAGGAATCAAATAATGAATGGAGACTCTTGGGAAAAGGTACATGAAAGGAAATTGGAAAACAACCAAACCAACATTGAAAACTGTTTGAGTGTTGATATAATCATTACCTTCAAATCCAATATCGTTTTTCATACCACTGACATAGGCTTTCTCAAAATTGGATTGATCCAAAGATTTTAGCCAAAAAATGATCATACAGTAGAACACAACGATTATATCCAACTTCATCAAAAGTTTTTTCTCAGCAGAACTTGTACCTTCTTCGAACCAGTACCACCATTTGTGTCTCTCTCTTTCATATTTATTCAAACGATATTCATATTCATCAAAGAATTTCCACCACGGTCTACCAGACTCGTCTCTAAACTCTAGTTGTTTCACTTTCTCAACCTTCACTTCTTCAATTTCTTCTTCGCGTTCTTCAACCTCTCTATAATGAGGGATGAACGTCCAGATGCTAACCATTGGCTCCTTTTGTTTATCGATTCAGCAAATTTTGGTATGGTAACAATGTAGGATAACAATACCACACTTGAGTCAGAATGAAGCTCTCTGTGGAATGGCAATTATACAGACTCCGCAAAAGATCTTCAAGTTAATGAGGAATCGCTGGCAGTTATATACTTTCTGCGCTTTTCTTTGTACTGTTTTGAAGGGTTCGAGTTTTCAAAGACAATGTAAATAAAGCATCTCACGCGTATCAATGAAAAGATCTACCATCATTGATTGGTTGAGTGCCATGTAAGAATTGGTCAGAGTTGTTCCTTAATCCTTTGCATGTTATGTAAGTACTTCAGGATGTGCAGCGTGGCTAGAAGGGGGAGGCATGTATAGCTGTTTTTGAATAAGATCCACCATGAACATGAATAGCAGCCACAGCGGAACAAATCATGCCATTCAGCTGATTGATCCAACACGGTTTCCTGTAAGCTTTGTAGTCGGAATCACCTAGCGTATTACTACCATGCCTACTCCAGTATTGTGAGGTTCTGTTCTAAGTTGCTTTTCTGATGACAAAAGAATGTAGCACGAGTTGGCATTCCATATTCATTGTCTTGATAGTATATGCCAAATCGGGTGAAAATCACGGAGAATGTGATGCATAACAAGAGAATGTCGGAGTCGCTTCAAGCATAATCAAGTTAGCGTTGTTATCACCTTAAACTGACAATTCCGTCGAGTTTTTCACCTGAACCAAAGGATTAGCAGTATACCACAGTATCTACAATGTCTACACTGTGTCATCACTCATTGGTAGGTAGCAGAACAGTACAACCTCCCGCGCAAATTTTTTTTCTGTTTGATGATTGGTGATATGAGATATGATGAAGATCTCATTCGATCGAGATGCATCAGCACAATGTTGAAGCTTCAGTCACCTCGAAATCAGGCGTTATATGCTGTGCTTTAACGTACTTTTGATACCTTGACTTAAATGGTGTGCTGTAGTGTCACAGGCATAGATAATAATAAAAGAGCACCCACTAATTAAAGGAGTGAAGGCCTGGCCCATTGTGAAAGCTATGTGAGTTTGTGATTGCAGGAATGCCCAAAGAGGCTTTTCTTCCTCTTTTGTTACCCGGAACAGTCATTTGAAGACCCATAGAATGAGTTCGCGGTATATTTATATAGGTGTGTTGGTTTTAGTCACGTGATTTTTTTTAAATAGTAGGGTAACATGGTTTATGATAGAGCCCAGACGTTTATGGCTCCACACACCACAGTTTAGTGTTCACATTTAAACATCAAACCTCCAGCTTCGTTATTGAAAACTGATCGCAATGGTGATGAAGCACAAACTCTCAAATAGCCAACCCCCACCCAAGAAACACCCCAAAATTCCTTTGAATCTTTCCAGTTTACCGGAGGAAATACTTATAAAGATAACGTCCTTCTTGAATCAGCAAGATACCTACCAACTTTTGTTGACCAACAAAAGTTTCAATAAACCATGCAAATTCAGACTATACAGGAAAATTCTCATATGTGAGAAATACCAAGATACTTTTTTTTACCAACTGTCTCAGCTCCAACATTTCACAATTCTTTCATCTTGGTCGAACATATTGAAGTTTTTTAGATTTATTTACATGAATATCAAAAACAACGAAAATTTAGATATAGTTTCATACGTTGAAGAAATCTCAAGCTTCAACTACCTTGATTGTGGGAAACTGGATCCACATAGGTACCTGCTTAAATCAGATCTGCAGAACATCCTATCATTTAGGCAATATTGGGAAATAGTTTTAAACACATTTGTTAATTTGAAACAATTCAATTTCCCAAAGATTCCAATGGAAAAGTTATATTCCTTGAATAGCGTGATAAGGAATAACCTTTTGGAAATATCAATCAATTTAGATAATGATTTAGCAAATGATGGCTTAAAATTTAAGAATTTACAATTACCAAATCTCAAGACATTAAGATTAAATTTAGAAACCGATAAACTTAACAAATCAATCGTTGAAGTATTGATTTTAATCTTTAACAACAACGGTCAATCAAACGATAATTACAAACTAGAAGAACTGGAGATCAATGGGATATTTGGAAAATTAGATCGTGATTTAGAACATTCGTTAAGACATCATAATTGGCTAAGTGATGTTAACCTAAGATCAAGTTTCATGAAAGGTTTTGAAACCGCTGAAATGATCTACAAGTATCATGAACCGATCGAAAATCTATACTCTAAACGGTTGAGAAGAGAATTGCGATTAAGGCCTGAAAATATTGATGGCAATGATGATGATGATGATGATGATGGTGATGATGACGATGATGATGGTGATGATGATGATGATGATGATGACGACGACGACGAAAGCTTTGATGAAGTATACGATAACGTCCATTTGGACAACCAATTAGCTGAAGTGGAAGATGATCAAAATGATATCGAAGAAAAACTAAATCCGATTTTGAAAGATGTTCAATTCACGAAGGATAAGTTCAATGGCTTTCATAATAAAGATACAGATTTCATCAAGTTTACAGAGCTAATAATTGAACTATCGCACTCAGGAATTGTATTGCATAATCTTAAGAAATTCACATTGAGCAATATTACACTGAACTCAAACTACCATGATATTTTTAGAAATTCATTAAAAGTCTTGATACCGAATTGGGTCAGCTTGAAAGAGCTCCATCTAAGGAATGTTTATTCAATGGTCAATCCCCTTGAACGTGAAGAGAGTAATTTAATCATATCATACTCAAAACAAAATCTATCAAATGTCTTTAGTAATGAATTATTTGACCATTTGGAGAGTCTGACTTTTTTTTCTTCACCAGCAAATCTAAGTCTAAAAGACTTTCAAATAATTGAAATAATGAATCTACAACAAATTCTTGAAAATTCACCAAATCTGAAAACATTGAAATACTTTGCTTCAAATAAGATCAAGTTGAGTGATTTTTATCATATTTTGAGTGAATCCAACAATTCCCATAACCTCAAGAGATTGATTTACATTAAACCAATTGAGATCTTATCAATATGTCGTAAATTGTTGAATGTCAAAATCTTCAAAAGATTCAAAAATTTTAATGACTTGAAGATCATTGATGATTACTTCTTTGGGATCTCAAAGCAGTTGATTGAATTTTTTAACTTCATTTCAAGAATCGATGGTTACGGAAACCATGAATCTGATTTCAAGTATCTAATTAATGATGAAAAGTTCTTATTTAATGATGAATTTAACTATCTATTCAGAGACGATGTCAAGAAATTCTTTGTGAAATTTAAATCGTTGGAAGAATTTGTCTATTTTGGCTACACTTTCAATAAAAAAGACATGAATTTATGAACAATTCTCATCATAATAGTTTTATTTGTTCTTACTATAGACAACTTTACCATTTGGTAGTTTCAGCTTTTCGCCTTTTGGGGCCTTCTTCTTTTGCTTTGGTTTTTCTTTTGTATTTATAGTCTCATGTTTAGTTTCTTCTCTAGCAAAACTTAATCTTAAGCTGTGAAAGATGTTACCGAATGTTGAGTTCCACAGTATTATTGGGAACTTGAATAAAATAGCATCAACAAGCCTTGGTTTTGGAATATCCTCAGTAGATACTTTTGTGTATTCATCATCACCCGTTTCTAAATAGACGGACCCATCAAACTTCACAAGGAAGTTTTGTCCAATCCAATCGAACTTATTCTCATTTAAAACTTGATTCGAATCTAAATTCAGCTTATCATTATACTGTTTAATGTCATTGATCAGAGTCTGCAATTTATTAACTTGTTGCGTGTAGTTGATTTTTAAAATCACTAGATGGGCAACACCAATTATGAAATAAAAGAAGACAGTAACAAACCCGATACCAGGTTTAAATTTGACAAATCTCCATTTGTTATTCTGATATTTTGGGAATCCGTTCGAAAGGTAGTAGTCATACTTTTCTTTTAGCATAGGTGTTTTTAAAACATTAGCAATTGATTGGAAAAATTGGTACTGTTTTGTAGCTTTTTTTACAGAAACACCTTTCTTTGTGATCTTGTCAGGATGATATTTAACTGAAAGTTTTTTGAATTGCTTGTTGATTTGTGGAATTGAAGCCTTTGATGTCAAATTCAAAAAATGGTAAAAATCATTGAATTTTGTCGCTTTCAACTGGTGATTTAGCTCGAATATGTCTAATTCTTCAGAGGTCCATGCTACCACAGATATGATTAGCAGGAAAATCACCCAAAGCCTCATTTCAAAGCGTATTTTTTTGTTTTTTATAAGAAAATGATTCTGATGTGTATGCAGTTTTTAATGATGTTCTTTTTGTTTTTTTTTTTTTTTTTATGAACACATCAATAAATAAATAAATAAATAAATAAAAAAAAAAGATTCAACGTTTAAAATTGTGTCAAAAACTTTTAAAAAGTCGAAAACTCAACAAGTTTAACTGATACAAGTGGCTAATGGCTCAAAAAATAAACCTCCACAATAACTTCAGGCTATACAAGTTCCTATTAGCGGTTTTTTTTGCTCAAAGTTTTGTCAATTTTACGATTTTTACAAGATGTCTAATCCTGCTATTACTAGTGGGATTTAGATTTCTGGCAGGTGGGATTGAAACCTTTGTCAAATATGTTTACTCTGCTCAATTTGTTGTTGAACTGGTTTTCTCGTTGATGAGACTAAGTCCTATCAAGTTCTTTGCTCTCTTGTTGGATAACTGGTTGAAAATCTATCTCATTTGGATATTTCAGCAGAATCTGGACATCACAAGACATCCAACGTATGCTTATATTATCTTGGACTGGTCCCTTGTTAGTGGATTCAACTACATCTACCACTACTATAAACTCAAGACTTTGAATAAAAAGATCCCAGGATGGATTGGTTCTCTACATAAATATTTAGTATTGATCAATTTCCCTATTCAATCCATTCTTGAATTTGTTATCTTATTTTTGAATTTGAAACAGGACAACAGTGTTTACAACCAAATCGTTTTATTGTTCTTCATTCCTACAAAATTCTATTTATTCAAAAGACTTGTTTCGAAATATTACTTTTTTAACTCATCTAAACATCATCATTCGGATTAAAGTGTGATATTTTCCATTAACTCCTCCACTAATTTGGTTGCTAATTCCTGCTTTGCATCTTCATCCGATATGTTTGATAAATCAAACTTTGCATTCTCCAGTCTTGTTAAGAAATCATCAAAGTCTAACTTGTCATCCAAAACGTCATTGTGTTTGGAGATAGATAATGCCTTTTCCTGTTCATTCCAGTCATGACATTGTAGTATTTCTGTTATCCTGTGTTTTCCAACTTTCTCTTTGTATTCATTTTCGATACGTTCATCATCGAAATTAACTAGTTCAAGTCCATTATCCAAAAATATATCCTCAAATTTTGAAAATTCTTCTTCTTCGACCTTACCGATACCAACGCCAACAACTTCAATATCAAGCTTTACTCTTTTCAAAAGCGCCAATTCCTGTTGGATACTGTCCAATCCTTTCTCAAATTTGAAATTAAATATAAGAATTTGTAGTACGTCTTCAAACTCTTTTGAGATCTCATTGAACTCCTTGATCCAATCGCCTAAGCTAACAAATTCATCAATCCAGAGATGTAAATCAGCTTTGAAATACTTCGTCTCTAAAAGCCAAGGCTGTATTAAACCACTGTGACTGTCTTGGGAAATTTCAACGGTGATGTTATCGTTAGTCAAATGTTTCAGTAACGTCAGTTTCTTGGTTTTTGGCTCGCCGAGTATCAGGACAGAGTTCATTGCTGAGCGAGGGTGATTATGATTGCTTGTGACTCTTGAGCGTGTAAAGATCCAAGCACTGAGTAGACTTTGAAAGAGAAGAATGTGGTTAATCTAGTGAAGTTAGTGAATTTTGCAAGAGAGAAAAGCATCTATTAATGGAAAGTTTTTGGCTTTGTTCTTTCAATTATGTAATTGAACTGAACTAAATCTTTGAATTTTCTTCTTATTGATGAAAAGAAATAAAGAGAAAAGGATAATATTTGAGATTTTCTTGGTAAGAAGAGATTAATAAGGAACTTATAACTCTTTAATTCGGGTAATTACTGTTTTTACAACTTTAAATAAACTAAATTCTCTTTAAAATAGCAGAATGTAGGGATTTTTATTGTTTTTTTTTTTTTTTTCTGTATTTGAGTAAAATGATTTATTTAACTTATTCAATATCATAATTTGTTATTCTCAAATTGAAAAAAAAACAATAAAACAATAAAACAATAAAACAATAAAACTACAAAAAGAGACAAATTCATGATATCGAAAGTCTTGATATTAATCTGTACTTTGATACTGTTGTTTCTAATCATAATTAATATTTGTCACCAAAGAGTCTTTTGTTGGCGATTAATTAGATATTTTTTTGAGTGAGTTTCCATCTATTTTAATTCTTACGATTTTATCGTTTAATTCGTTTTTTTATTGGCGTGGAATATATATATATATATGTATAGACTGATTGTCTTTAGGTTTTTAGCTTGTTTTGTTTTCTTTGGGCATTGTGTAGTTTTGCATTCACCTAGATCTGGGTCGTGGTTTCATCTTCTGGGTAAAGTTTATTTTGAGCTAGATAATAGGTGTATAAATCAGTTTGGGGTTGGAAATAATTGTCTGACCAGCTTTTAGGTGTTATTTCTGTTGATAAGACGCCATTTTCAATGTCATTGATAGCAATCTCTAAGAACTCCTTCAAACTACCAGCGAGAAGAACTCCTGCGCCTTGCATTCCAACCCACGACTTTCCAAACGTAATAACCTGACCATATTTCCCAGAATTCCCAGGAAATATGTCAATACCAACCGTATCACCGACATCATTGTCAAACAAAGGAATAAAGCCAGGTTCATATGGGTCATCCCGATACAATACTGCGCCATCAAAACCATTTGGGTTGCATATTTCAAATTCTTCAGCCATGTTTGAATTAGTTCTTTTAAAATTATTAACTGCTTTGATATCTTCAAGCGAACGAAGTTCGCCGTCACTAAAGAAGAAAGGAATAAGAGCATTTTTAGGCTGGCCGTTCATCTCTCGATAAAATTCTTTCAGGTCTTCTGGAAACCTGATATGAAGTTCTTCCTCAAGCTGTTCGATTTCAGCATCAGTAGCTCCAGCATTCTAGAGTGATGACTCTTTCTGGTCCCAAGGAATAATGTCATGGTCTGTCAATGCTTTCAGGTGGTACTGCTTAATTTTATCAATTAGTTCTTTGAAAGTGGGCATTTTGTCGATCCTCTTCCTTCGTATTACTTTCTGTTGCGTAAAGGTATCAGGAATTGTGAATTTCGGGGTTTAATACTAATAATAATCAGTAGTTAAAGTAACACTTAGAAAGTGGTAAATGGAAAATGAAAAGTAAACAAACTTTTAAGAATCCATCCAATCCAGTCCAGCTAGTTTAGATCGGCTGCTTTCTTTTTTTTTTTGTTTTTGTTTGTTTGTAAGCTCTAGATTAGGATGATTAGGATGATTAGGGTTAGTTCGAATATTATGTTGAAGAACTGGAGGTAACTGTGTGTATGCTCCTTGTTGACTGATGGACGAACGAACGTTACTGCGCATGGGTTCAGGAACATATCTTTTCATTTAAATTAGTAATTACAAAAGTCTTGATCGAAAGCTGATTCAGCTATTGGTTGGTACCTGTGACTCTCTTATTCTCTAGCCTGTTTCAGGTTATAGAACCGAGTATAAACGATTTGACCGTTATATGAAGATTGCTGACATCTTTAAACAAAATGCATATTATCTTGTAATTGACAAATCTTTAGAGATCTTTCATTTCCAGATGATACAGAAAACCAGATACACAATCTACAGCTTCAGCAGGCTTCCTTTGCATAAATGATGGTGCCAACTCATATTCCATCACTATTGTAAAGCCTTTGCTGAGAGTGTTTGATAGGTGAACTGAAGCTCATTGACCATCGAACTTACGTTTATTTGCGAACAGAACAAGAAATGTTTTTAGTTGCGAAAAAAAAAAACACAAAACGTATGTGATTTGAAAGATATGTGATCTCAATCAATCATAAAGTGGATTCTCAAGTGACATTGCAGTTGAATTGAGCCAAAAGCAGAACGTAGAACTAGGTGATCTTGTATTTAGTATGACACATGATCTAATAAATAATTGGCCAGTTCAATTTAAGTCATAGCCTAAAAAGATACTGGCACCGGATAAATCAACCAAGTCTGCGTTAAAAACAGATGTTCAGGTCTGAATAAAGTAGAGCAGTTACTACACACACACACAGTATTTGCCGTTGGATGCATTTAATTTCCCAGGTTCCAGACATAAATTAGTTTATAAACTTGTTTACCTTGGTTTCGTTGTTTTATCAGTTGTTGACTATTCCGAATCATATTGAAAGAAGTATAAGAAGACAGCTTACCTGTGTAAAGCACAGTGCCTACCACTCAAGACAATAATTTATATACATTTGACCGTTGGAGGATCTCTTTGCATGCTATTTGCAGGATCTCGCGTTTTATTGTTCGTTGGCCTAAGTATACAATACAGAATACGCATTGGATGCATTCGCTTAAGTAAGACAACAGGTATTGATTGGTGTTGCCCATTTGCTGGAATTCCGTTGCTTATTGCTTATTGCTTTAGTTTGAGAATGCTTGGCTTGTTGGTGTTTTCTCTAGTCAATCCATGGCAACACATACACAGCTCATGAAAATGAATATGGGCTTAGTTAAACATTGTAGTATACCACCACATACCCGACTGTACTTGCTTGCTTGCTTGTTTGTTTTTTATTTTATTTTTATTTTTGATTTGATTATGCTTAAACATTGTTTTTGGATAGTAATGAGGGTTTGTCTCTCTGATTCCGATGATCACGAATAACTAGGTGCTCCATCCAAAATCGTAATACGTACACTGGGTCTTTTGAAAATGAGTATATGGCGAATACGATTATTGCATGTCTCTTATGTGTCGAGCGAATTGTATGGGGATGCTTAAGGCTGTTTTCGCTTTTTCTTTTTTGTTTTGTTTTGTTTTGTTTTTTGTTTTAGCACTCCAGACATGTACCAATATACTAGAGCAGATACAATATTATGCTATGATGCATGGAAGGAATCCGTAGGTGTTCATACTATCACCATATACAGACTAAATCAGAAAATTTTACATATTGCGACTTGATACCGTTGATACACTTGATTTGAGAGATTTGAAAGACACATAGACTGCTGTGTTAATGGAAGTCGCTTACAAGCTACGAAGCTAGCAACACACGTCCATCCACTACCATTCCATTGTTAAATGGTCAGAGAAGTGTTACACTGAAATCCAGCACCAAATATTTGGTAATTTGCAAGACGCTTTGCCTAGTTCAGGGATAGACAGTCGTGTATGCACATTCCTCAACAGACGGCCGTTTATGGCTCGCGTAACGCAAGTAAAAAAACACGATTTTGCGTACCTTTCACGAGATCTTGGAGTTATCTAATCTAATTACTGTCAATGCTCGAGGGTTTCAAACTAAAGTCGTGCTTTAGTAGTAGCCATAACTCGTAAGGTTTTTGTTAGACGGAATGTTTATTGTTAGCTCAACGTTTGGGGTAAATGATTTGTTTTTGAATTCCTATACAAAACAGAACAGAAAACAGAATATATTAAGAGAGACGACATGTCGAGCAGGACTAATCAGAGCAGTCAGAGTAGGCAAAGCTTCTTAATTCCCACTCCATTCATTTCTGATATGAATCAAAAAAGTATGCTAACATTAAAGCTTCCTGCTAATTCTCTAATTACATCAAAAAAAAAAAAAAAACACACATTCTGAGCTTCAGCAAAATAAGTGCAGAATTCCTCTTTAAATCAAACATTTCATCTAACCACGTAAAAATGAACCACATACATCATGTATCAATCGGAAATGAATGTTAGTCTGATCTTGTTTCAATCACCCGTGCTTCTCTTTATGCCCTTTGTATGTTCACTAAAACACACAACTAGCATGATTTAAAAATAGATCTTTGTTATTTACTTCAAGCTCAGTCTCAACGATGCTTAATTTAGAATCTGTTAAAGAAAAGAGAGAAGAGTATTTAAAGGCTTTCAAATCATCTGTTCACCAAGCTGGGATGACACATATTCTTCATCATCATCCGATTAGATCAATACCAAGAGGGGAATTCCATTCGCTATGAGATTATCAAACTCAGTCCTCCTTACTCTTGCACTTGCATTGAGTCAGACTAATGCTTTGATCAAAGTTCCAGTTTCTACAACTGGCTCCATCTCAGCATTACGCAAAAGACACAATTCAAAATCTGAAACTAACGTAGGTACAGTATCTTCGGGTTCTTCATCCTCATCTAGTGCAAGCTCTTCATCTGGGAACTTACCAGGTAGCACATGTTACTTAGGTAGTGATAAAAATTCAGTTGACGTTAAATTCGATACCGGTTCAAGTGCTTGTAACATTCAAAAATCAAGTTATGATTATTCTTCATCTTCAGACTATTCCTCTTCAGGGTCTAGTTTTGAATGTACTTCAGGTTCAGGTAATGTTTATACTGGTACCTGGGCGTCTGATAAATTTTCCTTTTCTTCAGATTCTTCAGATGCTGTTACCGTTGATTTTGGTTTGGTTGATTCATCAGATAATGACAATATCATTGGTCTATGTGGTTCAACTGACAGCTCCCAAAAAACTTTTATTGGACAATTATACGATGCCGGTAAAATTGATAGAGAATTTTTCTCTGTTTGTCAGGATGAATCTGGTAATGGTGAATTCACTTTTGGTGGTCTAGATACTTCTAAATGGTCTGGCGATCTATACAAACATGATTGTACTTCCAAATCAAGTTGGTCTATTGATTTAAACGACTTTAATGCCGGTTGCGATACTTTGATTACCAAACCTTCCTCATTCACATTTAATAGTGGATCTAAAAGTGGCTTAACAGTCCCATCAGATGTTTATTTTGGGTTACTGAATCAATTTGGTGCTGTTTTTGAAAAAAACTTCAATGACTATATCTTCGAATGTTCCAAAGCTTCTGATATTGAGTTAGATTTTGGTGGTGATGCTTATCAGCTTTCAATTTCATCATTCGTCGACAAAATTTCTGGAACCTCAGATTACTGTTCCTTTTCCGAGTCTTTGATCAAAGGCGACTCTGATTCATTTTCTTTAGGCTGGTCATATTTCAAAGACTTTTATCTGGGGTTCGATTTCCAAGAAAACCAAGTTTTGATTGGTAAAGCTAGTGGATCATCAGAATCAAACTGTGTTGATGTTGGAACCACTGATATTACTTACGCTAAAACCATTACTCCTACCAAGTCCGTTACTTACTGTGGTCAAACAGAGTACACTTTTGAAACTACCACTCAATTCACCACTAAACCAACAAGAAGTGGTTCATGTCCAACTCATACAACTAGCGCGGTCTGTTATTCTACTTCTCCTTCTGGTAACAAACCACATGGTTCATCATCTGCTCCAGTTGTCCCAACTGCCCCAGCATCATCTGGCTCTTCATTAGCTGAAACTTCAGTCACCGGTTCAGCTTCTGCAAGTTTGTCAACTGACTACGTCACCGAAGACTCTACAACTATTGTTACTTTGACCTCATGTTCCAACAACGCATGTGCTGAAACCACAACTACTGGATTAGTTACTGTTACTACTGAAACCATCAGCGGTGAAGTTACTGTATACACAACTTACTGTCCATTAACAGCCAAGACTACTTCCAACAGTGCTCCAGTTTCCGGTACCTACTCATACGGTTCATCTGCCCCAGCTGTCCCAACTGCTCCAGTTTCTGGTACTAAACCACATGGTTCATTCTCTGTTCCAGCTGTTCCAACTGCCCCAGTTTCCGGTACCTACTCATACGGTTCATCTGCTCCAGCTTCATTTGGTTCAGTTTCTATCCCAGTTTCTATCCCAGCTTCATCTGGTTCTTCATTAGCTGAAACTTCAGTCACCGGTTCAGCTTCTATCCCAGCCTCATACGTTTCATCTGCTCCAGCTGTTCCAACTGCTCCAGTTTCCGGTACTAAACCACATGGTTCATTCTCTGTTCCAGCTGTTCCAACTGCCCCAGTTTCCGGTACCTACTCATACGGTTCATCTGCTCCAGCTGTTCCAACTGCCCCAGTTTCTGGTACTAAACCACATGGTTCATTATCTGTTCCTGCTATCCCAACTGCCCCAGTTTCCGGTACCTACTCATACGGTTCATCTATCCCAGCTTCATTTGGTTCAGTTTCTATCCCAGTTTCTATCCCAGCTTCATCTGGTTCTTCATTAGCTGAAACTTCAGTCACCGGTTCAGCTTCTGCAAGTTTGTCAACTGACTACGTCACCGAAGACTCTACAACTATTGTTACTTTGACCTCATGTTCCAACAACGCATGTGCTGAAACCACAACTACTGGATTAGTTACTGTTACTACTGAAACCATCAGCGGTGAAGTTACTGTATACACAACTTACTGTCCATTAACAGCCAAGACTACTTCCAACAGTGCTCCAGTTTCCGGTACCTACTCATACGGTTCATCTGCCCCAGCTGTCCCAACTGCTCCAGTTTCTGGTACTAAACCACATGGTTCATTATCTGTTCCAGCTGTTCCAACTGCTCCAGTTTCCGGTACTAAACCACATGGTTCATTCTCTGTTCCAGCTATCCCAACTGCCCCAGTTTCCGGTACCTACTCATACGGTTCATCTGCTCCAGTTGTCCCAACTGCCCCAGTTTCCGGTACCTACTCATACGGTTCATCTGCCCCAGCTGTTCCAACTGCTCCAGTTTCCGGTACCTACTCATACGGTTCATCTGCTCCAGTTGTCCCAACTGCTCCAGTTTCCGGTACTAAACCACATGGTTCATTCTCTGTTCCAGCTATCCCAACTGCCCCAGTTTCCGGTACCTACTCATACGGTTCATCTGCTCCAGCTGTTCCAACTGCTCCAGTTTCCGGTACTAAACCACATGGTTCATTCTCTGTTCCAGCTGTTCCAACTGCTCCAGTTTCCGGTACTAAACCACATGGTTCATTCTCTGTTCCAGCTATCCCAACTGCCCCAGTTTCCGGTACCTACTCATACGGTTCATCTGCTCCAG
>JANBXE010000048.1:0-33559 GCA_024271855.1 Wickerhamomyces bisporus
TAAATAAATAAATATATATATATATATATATATATAAATAATAATTAAATAATTAATTATTATATTAATTATATTAATATTAAAAATAAATAATAAATATTATATCTTAATAATTAAATATTAATTTAATAATGAAAATAATTAAATAAAATAAATAAATAAATTAAGTAATTAAGATAATAATATATGCCTTTATAGCTTAATCTGGTAAAGCAGTAGAGTGAAGTTCTATATATATAAGTTCAATTCTTTTTGGGGGCATAATAACAATTAATAATTGGAATAATATTCCTTTAGCTTAATGGCAAAGCATAATACTTCTAATATTATTTATCTATGTTCAAATCATAGAAGGAATATTATGTTTTAATTAATAATAAGCTTTATATTAATAAAATAAATAATAAATAAATAAATAATATAAATATTATATTTAATTAATAATCTTAAATATAAATATATATATATATATATATATATAAATAATAATAATAATAATAATAATAATAATAATAATAATAATAATTTATTATTTTACAAAAATTAATTAATTAATTAATAAATAAATAAATAAATAAATAAATTAATAAATTAATAGTATAATAAAAATTAATAATAAATAATATTAAAATATATTAATAATATAATAATAATAATAATAATTATATTAATAAAATATAAATAAAAAATAATAATAAAAATAAAAATAAAAATAAAACTGTAATAAAGTAAAAATAAATAAAATAAAAATAAAAATAAAATGACACATTTAGAAAGATCACGTCATCAAATATTTCCATTTCATTTAGTATCACCATCACCTTGACCAATAACAATATCATTTGCATTAATGGCATTAGCTTTATCATTAGGATTAACTATGCATGGATATATAGTAGGTAATGGTGTATTTTTTACATCATTAATATTAGTATTATATTGTATGGTAATGTGATTTAGAGATATAATAGCAGAGGGAACTTATTTAGGAGATCATACATTAGCAGTAAGAAAAGGATTAAATTATGGATTTTTATTATTTGTAGTATCTGAAATATTAATCTTTGCAGGTATATTTTGAGCATATTTCCATTCAGCAATGTCACCAGCTATTGAATTAGGAGGTGTATGACCACCAGTAGGTATAACAGCTATAGGTGCAACAGAATTACCTTTATTAAATACAATAATATTATTAGCAAGTGGAGCTACAATAACATATAGTCATCATGCTACTATAGAAGGTAATAGAACACATGCTTTAAATGGATTATTTATAACATTATGATTAATAGTTATATTTGTTATTTGTCAATATATTGAATATACTAATGCACCATTTACAATAAGTGATGGTGTATATGGATCAGTATTTTTTGCAGGTACAGGTTTACATTTCTTACATATGGGTATGTTAATAATAATGTTAGCTGTATGTTATTGAAGAATGAGAAATTATCATTTTACTACAGGACATCATGTTAATTATGAAACAACTATATTATATTTACATGTTTTAGATGTAATTTGATTATTTTTATATATAGTAATGTATTGATGAGGTGCATAATAAATTATATATAATAATAATAATTATAATAAATATTCATTAATAAATTAAAATTAAAATTACTTCATTTTAAATAATTAATTATAAAAATATATTATTAAAAAAATAATAAAATAATAATAATAATAATAATTAATTATAAAATTAAATTAAAAATAATGAAATTTACATTATTATTAATAATAATAGGATTAATAGGATATATAATAAATTCAGGTCCATTAGGTAAAACAAATATAATAAAATTATTTATATCGATAGAAATAATGTTATTAGGAGTAACATTATTAATAATATTAAGTGGATATAATAATGATGATATATTAGGATTAGTAATAGGTATAATAGTATTAATAATTACAGGTATAGAATCAGCAATAGGATTAACAATATTAGTTAATTATTATAAAATAAAAGGTAGTTTACCAACTAATATATAATAATAATAATAAAAAAATGATATTATTTATAACATTACCATTATTAAATGTAATAATAAGTGGATTATTAAGTAGATATATAGGTGTAAAAAATATAAAAATATTAAATATATTTAATTTATTAATAATATTAATATTATTAATATATTATTATATAGATATAATAAAAACTAATAATGAATATACATTAAATATAATAGAATGAATAAATATAGAATATTTAAATATAAATTATTCATTTAATTTAGATTTATTAAATATAACAATGTTAATACCTATAATATTAATATCATTAATAGTTAATATATTTACATTAGAATATATGAAAGATGATGCACATAATCCAAGATTTTATACATATTTAGCATTATTTACATTATTTATGATAATATTAGTATTAGGTGATAATTATTTAATATTATTTATAGGTTGAGAATATATAGGTATAGCTTCATTTTTATTAATAGGATTTTGATATAATAATATAGATAATATTAAATCATCATTAAATGCTTTATTTATTAATAAAATAGGTGATATATTTTTTATAATAGCATTAATATATTTAATTTATATATATAAATCTTTAAATTATTCATTAATATTTTCATTAGTTTCATATATTAATATAGATATTAATAATATAATTATTTTATGTTTAGTTATAGCTGCTAGTGCTAAAAGTGCACAATTTGGATTACATAATTGATTAATTTGAGCTATGGCAGGTCCAACACCAGTATCAGTATTATTACATGCAGCTACTTTAGTTATAGCAGGTATTTATTTATTAATGAGATCATCTCCTATTTTAGAAAATTGTCCTAATATTTTATTATTTAATTTATGATTAGGTGCTATAACTAGTTTAATATCAGGATTTATAGCTATAAATTCTAATGATATAAAAAGAATTATAGCTTTATCTACTATGAGTCAATTAGGTATTATGTTTATCTCTATAGGTTTATCTAGTTATAATTTAACTTTATTTCATGTATTATGTCATAGTCTTTATAAAGCTTTATTATTTATTTGTGCTGGTACTATTATTCATAGTTTAAATAATGAATTACAAGATATTAGATTTATGGGTGGTTTATTAATTTATATGCCTATTACATATATTTGTATTTTAATTGGTTCTTTATCTTTAATGGGTTTACCTTCTTTAACAGGTTATTATTCTAAAGATATTATTATTGAATCTTCTATAGGTATTTTTACTATTTCAGGTTTAATTGTTTATTGATTAGTTGTATTAAGTTCTTTATTAACTAATATTTATATTTTAAAATTAATTTATTATTCATTTATTAATATACCTCAATTAAATAAATATATTTATAATAATTTAACTTTTAATCATATCTTTAAATTTTATTCTTTTCATTTTTTATTTAATCATTCTCCATTATCTATTTTTTGTATGATTATTTTAGCTATTGGTTCTTTATTTATTGGTTATTTTTTACATGATATTTATTTAGGATTAGGTAATTCTATTAATGGTTTATTTATTTATCCTAATAATTTAAATTTAATTGAAACTCATTTTGCTATTAATATTTATTATAAATGAATCCCTATTATTAATATCTTTATTAGTATTTTATTAATTATATATTTATATGAATTTAATTATAAATTATTATATATTTATAATTCTTCTTTATTTTATAATTTTTATATTTTATTTAATACTAGATTTTTATTTGATCAAATTTTAAATAATTATATTATTAGATATACTTTAAATTTATCTAAATCTTTAAATTCTTTATTAGATAAAGGTTTTTTATATACTATTGGACCTAATGGTTTAAATTATTTATTAAATATCTTTTCATTTAATATTATTAAATTTAATACTCACTTATTTAATCATTATTTAATTTATATCTCATTTAGTTTATTATTATTTATTTATTTACAATTATTTAATTAATCTTTATCTTTAAATATATATTTCTCTTTAATATTCTTTTTCTTATCTTTATTATTTTATTATTTTTATTATTTTAATTATTTTAATTATTTTAATTATTTTAATATAAGTAGTTATAATTATTTTAATATTAATTATTATTATATATTTTTATATATATATATATATATATATAATATTAAAGGGTATAGTTTAATTGGTAAAACGGTTGACTTCAAATCAATATAGTGATAGTTCAATTCTGTCTGCCCTTGATATAAATAATAATAATAATAATAAATAATAATAATTTAATATAATGAGTATAAGTTAATGGTTAAACTAAATGTCTTCCACACATTCCATGTGAGTTCGATTCTCACTACTCATATAATTTAATATTTAATTATTTTAAATAATAATAATAATAATAATAATTATAATTATAATAAATAATAATAATAATAATAATAATAAATAATAAATAATAATAATAATTAATTATAATAATAATAATAATAATAAATGGATATAATAATTAGGATCCATAGCTTAATAGTAAAGTATCATCTTGTCACGATGGGGTATGTCAGTGCAATTCTGATTGGATTCGTAAACTTAAATAAAGAAGATAATATTAATTAATTAATTAATTAATTAATTAAATAATAGGAAAATAAATAAAGAAGAAAGGAAAATTGATCATCGGCAAGATAAGTTATTTACTAAATAATAGGATAATACCTGGTGAGTTCGAATCTCACATTTTCCGAATATAATATATAGTATAATTAAAAGGAAAGTTATATATTAAAAAGGAAATAAATAGAAATAATAATAATAATAATAATAATAATAATAATAAATTAACCTTTTAATAAAATATAATTTATTAATAATAATAATAATAATTATTATTAATAAATAAGTTAAATAAATAAACTAAAAATAAGCTTATTAATTATATAATATATATTATATTTAACAGATAAAAGCCAACCGGTGAGGCACTTTCTTTGGGAGAAAGACTTAGTAAGTTCGATTCTTGCTTATCTGAAATTTATATATATATCACTAATCCTATAGGGTTAAATAAAGTTTATTAATTATGAAAAAATAGAAATAAAAAATATAGTAAATAAATAAATAAATAAAAATAATTATTATAAAATAATATATAAGAATATATATATATATATATATAATAATAATAATAATAATTATATATATATTATAAAGAATTAATACGATAAAAAAAGAATATGATGTTAGTTCAGACTAAATACTATATAGAGACATTACACATGCAAATCAAACGATTATTTAAGAAAAAAAATGAAAATAATTAAGTGGTGTATTCGTGAGTAAAAGATAGAATAAGAACTAATAATTCAATTAAATATTGAATAAAAAATAAAGATAATAAGAATTATTGTTATTAGTCAAGCTATCTATAGTATAGGTATTATGTAGGATAAAAGCCATACATAGCCTACAATCTATAGCAATTAATTAACGTTATAATTGTCACGTCGATAATGAAATATAATCGATATCTATAAGATACAGCAGTGAGGAATATTGGGCAATGATCGAAAGATTGACCCAGTTATCTATAATAATGAAAAAATATAATAAAGATAATTTATATAATAAAATAAATTTATTTATTAATTAATAAATAAAAAGAATATAAAAATTGGTAAAAATTAAAGTTATAGGAGAGTGATAATAATGATAGTAACTTCAATGAAAATTGATAATTATATAATAAATATAATTATTCTGATAGTTCCAACTAAAATATGTGCCAGCAGTTGCGGTTAGACATAGGGAGCAAGTATTAGTCATATTGGTTTAAAGGATCCGTAGAATTTAAATAAAAAAGATTTATAGAGTTAATAAAAGTAATAAATGAATTATAATAGTAATGATGAAATATTATGATAATTATAGGACAGACAAGTTCGAAAGTTTTTATTATAAATTAACTGACATTGAGGGATGAAGGCTATAATAATGACATGGATTCGATACCCAATTAATTATAGCAGTAAACTATGAATACTTTCCATAATAAAAAAAATTAATGGAAAAGAGAAATCAATAGTATTCCACCAGGAGAGTATAATTACTCAATTGAAACCCAATACAATAGACGGTTATAATCAATAGCAGTGGAGTATGTTATTTAATTCGATAATCCGCGAAAAACTTACCACATTTTGAATAATAATTATTTTAAATAATAATAATTACAGGCGTTACATAGTTGTCTTCAGTTCGTGCTGTGAAGTTTAAGGTTAGTTCCGTAAACGAACGTATCCCTATATAAATAAAAAAAAATAATTAATATTTATAATTTACTATTTAAATGCATAGTAAAAATAGGATTAAGACAAATCATTATGACCCTAATAATGTGGGCTATAGACGTACTATAAAAAAATAAATAAAATTAAATAAAATAAATATAAAAAAATTTAATAAGAAATAAAACTTATTTTAATATGTTATATATTTATATATAATAATAGTATGAATTATTTACTGAAATTCGTAAATATGAAAAAAGAATTGCTAGTAATCAGTTATTAATTAAATAACGGTGAATATTATTAATTGTTTCGCACTAATTACTCGTCACGCGATAAGTTAAAAATAATTATAAAAATTAATATTATCTTAATAATACATATATTTTAATATATGATTATATTATTATTATTTTATTTATTATTATACATAATAAATAAATATTAATTTAATTTAATAATAATTTTTATATTATTGCGAAGTCGAAATACAGTTACTGTAGGGGAACCTGCAGTGGGCTATATATTATCTATTACATATTCCTTTCAATCTTATTATAATAATAATAATAAATAAAATTAAATAAAATAATTATAATAATAATAATAATTATAAAAATAATATTAATTAATTAATTAATTAATTAATTAATTAAATTATAAGGGATTTGCTTAATTGGTATAGCATTTGTTTTACACACAAAATTAGTATAGGTTCGAGTCCTATATTCCTTATCTTATTTTTAAATATAATAGCTATTTTGGTGGAATTGGTAGACACGACGCACTTAAAATGCGTTACTATAAAGTATAAAAGTTCAAGTCTTTTAAGTAGCAATAATAAATAAATAAATAAATATTTATTTGTAACAATTTAAATATAATATGAATTGTAGACTAATAGGTAAGTCCCCAAAATTTGAGTTTGGCTTATGGTGTGTTCGAGTCACCCCAATTCAAATAAAAGAGAATCGAATAATAAATAAACTTAACTTACAAATAATAAAACAAATAAATTATATAAATAAATAAATAAATAAATAAATAAATAATTTATTAATTAATTAATTTATTATTAAGAGAGTATTGTTTAATGGTAAAACAACTGTCTTTTAAGCAGTTTATAGTGGTTCGATTCCACTTATTCTCATTAATAAAAATAAATATAAAAAAAATATCAATTATTATATATATATAAATATATTAATAATAATAATAATAATAATAATAATAATCTATAAATTAATAATTATAATAATGAAAATTATAAAAATAATAATTATTAATATTTATAAAAATAAATAAATAATTAAATAAAAAATAATAATAAATAAATAAATAAATAAATAAATAAATAAATAAATAAATAAATTAATTTATTTATTTATTTGGTATAAAAAATAAAAATAAAAATAATTTACAATAAGTAGTAAATAAAAATTATTAATAAATATTTAAAAAGAAAAATTTAAATAAAGAAAAATTATAATTATATATTAAATATAAAATTAAATAATAATAATAATAATAAAAATAAAAAAAAATGGCAATAAGAAAATCACAAGTTTATCTATCATTAGCAAATAGTTATTTAATAGATTCACCACAACCATCAACAATAAATTATTGATATAATTTAGGATCATTATTAGGATTATGTTTAGTAATACAAATAGCATCAGGATTATTTTTAGCTATGCATTATTCAAGTCATATAGATTTAGCATTTGCATCAGTAGAACATATAATGAGAGATGTAAATTATGGATATTTAATAAGATATATACATGCTAATGGAGCATCATTTTTCTTTATATGTATGTATGCACATATAGGTAAAGCATTATATTATGGAAGTTATAAATCACCTAGAGTATTAGTATGAGTAATAGGAGTAATAATATTTATTATTACTATGGCTACAGCTTTCTTGGGTAAAAATAAAACACAACATTGCCCAAAATCATTAATTAAATCAAGAAAAAACAATAATATAAATATAATAATACATAAATCACATTTACATACAAAAGCAATACAAGATATACGTAATCCTCAAGATATATTTAAAGATTTAAATATTTTAGTAGAAAATTGATGAATAGATTTACATTTATCTTCAACTAGAGATAATATACAAAAAACAGTTAAAAATAAAAGTGGAATATATATTATAATTAATAAAATAACAGGTAATAAATATATAGGTTCTGCTATAACTAATAAATTATATACTAGATTTGCTAATCATTGTATACATAAAAATAATGGAAGTAAAATAGTTAAACATAGTATAAAAAAATATGGTTTAAATAATTATATATTTGGTATAATAGAATATTATCCAGATATAATAACTAAAGATAATAATATAAATTTATTACAATTAGAACAAACTTATTTAAATTTATTAGAACCTGAATATAATATATTAACTGAAGCAGGTAACAGTTTTGGTTATAAACATTCAGAAGAAACATTAACTAAAATGAAATCTTTATATACTGAAGAACGTAAAGAAATATTACGTAAATTTCAAGAAAATCGTAAAAATAAATGAAGTTTAGAATCTAAATTAAAAATTAGAGAAAGTAATATTAAAAGATTAGCTCACTTAAATTTAAATACTGAAGAATTATTAATAAAAAGATCAGAGTTATTTAGTAAAACAATATATTTAAAATTAAATAATGAAATAATTTGTGAATTTAAAAATATTAATAAAATGTGTAATTATTTATGTTGTAGTGAACGTACTATTAGAAGATCTATAAAATGTGGTTATTTATTTATACCTATTCCTTATGTTTCATATTTAAAAAATGATTTAATAACTAAATATAATAATGTTAAAGATAATAATATTAATTTAAAAGATTTAAAATTAAAATCAGGATTAGTATATCATAATACTAATTTATTAAAATATGAAGTAACTAGTAATTTATAAATAAATAAATAAATTAAAGGATTTAATTAATGATAGTCTACTTTGATAATTATAATTTTAATTATCTACATATATGTTAACTATTATTAGGAAATATATGTAAAGTTTCTTTTTTATTAAGAAGTATATTTAAAGATTTATATTTAAATATATAGGCGATACTAGTGAAAACGATCAAAATATATATATATAAAAATACAAGATCGTCGGTTAAATAATTGATCGCGACAGACTGGTACACTGGTAGGTATCTGAAATGATGCTTAATGCACAGTCGAATAAAATTCAAATATTGTACTGTTGTGTATATGGACAAATGTCACATTGAGGTGCAACTGTTATTACAAATTTATTATCAGCTATACCATTTATAGGTAAAGATTTAGTACCTTTAATAAAAATAATATGAATCTTACCATTATATTTAATATTAAATAATATATATAAAATAAATTATTCAACAAATATAATTAAAAATAATGAATTATTATCATTAAATATAAATAATAAAATAATATCAAAAGATTTATTAGCTTTAATAATAGGTTTTATAGATGGTGATGGTTATATTAGAATAACTAAAAAAAAGAAAACATCATCAAATATAAATTATATAGCTATATCATTAATAATTAATTTACATAATAATGAATATGAATTATTAAATTATTTTATAAAAAAATTAGGATATGGTAAAATATATAATATAACACCTAAAAAAGGTAATAAATTAGTAAGATTAGAAATAAATAAAAAAGATTTAAAAAATAAATTTATACCTTTATTAGAATATTATAATATTAAATTTATAACTAAAAATAGACAAAATCAATATTTATTATTAAAATATATATTTGATAATAATATAATATATTATGATGAATTAAATAATCATAAAAATAAAATTAATAATTATATAAATAATAATTTAATTATTAATGATTTTAATAAATTAAATTATTTTAATAATTGATTAATTGGTTTTACAATGGCTGAAGGTTCATTTTTAATTAAAAAATCAGGAAGTATATGTTATCAATTAAAACAAAAAGATAATTATAATTTAATGAAAGATATTTTATCATTATTTAATTCTAATACTAATTTATCTATTAATAAAGGTAAATATATTCAACTTACATTATCTTCTAAAGATGATATTCAAAAAGTTATTTATTTTTTTAATGCTCAAAATATTTATAAAACTAATCTTACTTTATTAGGTCAAAAACGTATATCTTATGAAAAATGATTATTAGAAATTAAATTAAGTCATAGATATAAAGATTTAATAATTAATTAATTAATTAATTAATTAATTAATTAATTATATTTTTTATTTTTAATTATATTTATATTTTATAATTATTTAATTTAAATATTAATCCAAAAAATTCATTATTGATCCAAAATAAGAGGCTTTATATTGTAAAATATATTGAAAAATAGAGTGAATTGCGTGGAAATCCTAATTTAATAATATTAAATGGACAATACGCAGCGAAGTATTTTTTATACAAATATTTTATTATATGAAATAAAATATTAAGAAAAATAAACGTTCAACGACTAATTAGTGAGTAGTATAACAATAATCTAAACACGAGCGCTCTACAACCTTTCATATTAATTTATAATTATTTATAAATTAATTTATAATTATTTCTAAATTAATCATATTAAGGGAAGGTTGATGATATAGTCTAATTTATGTAGTAATACATAATAAAAATATTTAAATGATATTTAAAATGGTAAGTTATATAAAAATGTTATTTGAGGATCATTTAGTGTATCTAATCCAACAATACAAAGATTTTTTGCATTACATTTTTTATGTCCATTTATATTAGCAGCATTAGTTATAATGCATTTAATGGCATTACATGTACATGGATCATCAAATCCTTTAGGAATAAGTAGTAATATAGATAGATTACCTTTCCATGGATATTTTGTATTTAAAGATTTAGTAACTGTATTTGTATTCTTATTTATATTTAGTTTATTTGTATTCTTTTCACCTAATACATTAGGTCATGCTGATAATTATATACCTGGTAATCCTTTAGTTACACCTGCATCTATTGTACCTGAATGATATTTATTACCATTTTATGCTATTTTACGTTCTATACCTGATAAATTAGGTGGTGTTATTATAATGTTTGGTGCTATTTTAATTTTATTAGTTTTACCTTTAACTGATAGAAGTGTTGTAAGAGGTAATACATTTAAAATTATTTCTAAAACATTCTTCTTTTTATTCCTTTATAATTTTATTTTATTAGGACAATTAGGTCAATTACATGTTGAAGTTCCATTTATTCAAATGGGTCAAATCGCTACATTTAATTATTTCTTTTACTTTATTGGTATTGTACCTGTTGTTTCAACTTTAGAAAATATTTTATTCTATATTGGACGTGTACATAATAATAAATAATAATTTATCCTTTATAATTAATCATATTATATAAAGATATTCATATTTTAATATTCATATTTATTTATTTATAAGTAATAATTAATAATTATAATTAAATGTTAGTAATAAGTTTATTTATATTAATAATATATAGTTCAATAATAAATAATTTAGATTCATCTTTATTTAATAAAGATATAAATAATAATAATAATAATAATAATAATAATAATAATAATAATAATAAAATAATAAATTATTATCAAAAAAATAATTTAATACGTATAGGTATAATAATAATATTATATAGTATATATATATTAAAAGATATATCATTATCATTAATAAATAAATTATCATTATTAAATAATAATAATAATAATAATAATATAAATATAAATGAAAATATAAATGAATATATATATACAAATATAAATATATATATATTTAATGATTTATATAAATTAAATATATTAAATATATATATAATATTATTATTATTAATAGTAATAATAAGTTTATTAAGTATAAATACAACATTATTAACAAAAATAAAAAATAAATCATTAATAAAATTAGGTGATAGTTATATAGATTTAAATATATATTATATAACAATAATATTATTTAATATAATAGGTATAATATTATTATTAACAAGTAATAATTTAATATCAATATTTATAAGTATAGAATTACAATCATATAGTTTATATATATTAACAGGTATTATACCTAAATCACAAGTAAGTGGACATAATTCATTATTTTATTATTTAATAGGAGGTTTAGGTTCAATAATAATATTATATGGTATAAGTTTAATATATTATATAACAAGTAATATTAATATTAATTATATTAATATTTTATTAGATTATGATTTTAATATTAATAATATATTAATAGGTTGATTATTTATTATTTTAGGTTTATTAATTAAAATAGGAGCAGCTCCTATGTATAATTGATCAATATTATTATATAGTAATTCTAATACTATAATAACATCATATATAAGTTTAATACCTAAAATAAGTATTTTATCATATATTTTATTTATTATTATTAATATCTCTAATATTTATCCATATATATATAATAATAATAATAATAATAATATTTATATTAATAATAATTTAAATAAATTAATATTTATTTTATCAATTATTATTATATTATCTTTAATTATAGGTTCTATAGGTGGTTTAACTCAAATAAAAATTAAAAATGTATTAGCTTATAGTGGTTTATTAAATATAGGTTATTTTTTATTAATAATATTATCTTTAATTTATCAAAATAATATTAATTCAATTTTAGCTTATTTAATTTATTTAACACAATATTGTTTTAATCATATTTCAATATTTTTATTATTAATTATAGCTATTATTTATAATAATAATAATAATAATAATAATTTTATAACTTCTAAAAATTTAATTTATATATATGAATTATCTTTTATTAAAAATAATAGTTATTTAATCTTTTGTTTAATTATTATTATAGGTTCATTTATAGGTATACCTCCTTTATTTGGATTTTATGGTAAATATTATTTATTAATTAGTTCTATTAATAATAATTATTTATTCCTTTCTTTATTATTAATTATTTCAAGTATTATTTCATCTGTTTATTATCTTTATTTTTTAAATATAACTTTATTTAATAATAATAATAATAATAATAATAATAATAATAATAATAAATCATTATTAATACCATTTAATAATAATAATAATAATAATAATAATAATAATAATAATAATAATAATAATAATTTAATTATAACTGAATTAAATAATAATAATAATAATAATAATAATAATAATAATAATAAAATACAAGTAGGTAATTATATAACATATATATTAAGTAGTTATATATTAATAATATTATTTAATTTTATACAATGAAAAAATATATTAAAAGGTACATATTTAATAAGTATATTATTATTTTAAATAATGTTTAATTTAAATTATTCATCATTTCCTTTAGGAATAGAAAGTGTAATAGGTATAAAATATTATATAATATTTATACCAATTATATCAATAATATTAATAATAATTAATTATATAATAACTAATAAATCAGATAATAGTATTAGTAAAACTGGACCTTATGAATGTGGTTTTGATAGTTTTAGACAAAGTAGAACTACTTATTCTATAAAATTTATTTTAATAGCTATATTATTTTTACCTTTTGATTTAGAATTAACTTCAGTTTTACCTTATACTTTAACAATATATAATATTAATATTTATGGTTTATTTATTTTATTATATTTTTTATTACCTTTAATTATAGGTTTTATAATTGAAATAAATCTTAAAGCTATTTATATTACTAATATTTTTAATCGTAATTTAGAAGTTAAAAATAAATTACATTTATTATATAATAATAATAATATTAATAATAATAATAATAAATAATATTAATAATAATAAATAATATTAATAATAAATAATATTAATAATAATAAATAATATTAATAATAATAAATAATATTAATAATAATAAATAATATTAATAAAAACTTAAATATTCATTAATAATAATTATAATAAATAATAATAATAATAATAATTATAAGAATAATAATAATAATAATAAATAATAATTTATAAAAATAATAATAATAATAATAATAATTAAATAAATAAAATATAATATTTTAAATATAATACGCACTATGATGTAATTTGGAAACATATTAGGCTCATGACCTTTTTATATACGTTCAACTCGTATTAGTGCATAATAAGAATTATAGCTTAATGGTAAAGCAGTCCACTCATAATGGATGTATCAAAGTTCGATTCTTTGTTGTTCTATCGTCTTAAATTATAATAATTTATGACTATGGCGAAATATGGTAAACGCGATTAGTTTAGGTCTAATTATAAATAATATTTATGGGTTCAATTCCCATTAGTCATATATATAAATATAAAAAAAAATATATATATATAATATATATATATATAAATAAATAAATAAATAAATAAATAATAAATAAATTAATAATAAAAAAAATAAAAAATAAAAAAATGAATCAAATATTAATACAAGGAAGTATAATAATAATAAGTATAATAAGTATAATATGAATAAATCAAAAAGATAATATAATACCATTAAAAATAAAGAATAAATATATAAAACAAATAAGTTTAATATTATTAATATATATAATATATATAGGAATATATATAAATTATTTATTTAATAATAATATATTAGGATTTCAATTAATAAATAATATAATAAATATAAATTGAGGAATAGATGGAATATCATTATGATTAATAAATTTAACATTAATATTATTACCAATATCATTAATATCAAATTGAAATATATTAGTAGAAAAAAATGATAAAACAAAGATATTAACATATGTATTATTAATATTAATAATAGGAATAATAATAATATTAAATTTTATATGTTTAGATATGATAACATTTTATATATTATTTGAAGCTACATTATTACCATTATTTATATTAATAGGAAAATTAGGATCATTACCATATAATGGTAATAATAAAATAATAATAGAAGGTATAAATAATAATAATATAACACCTAGAGAAAAAGCAGCATATTATATATTTATATATACATTATTTAGTTCATTATTTATGTTATTAAGTATAGGAATATATATATATATAATAAATAATATAGAATATAATAATATATATAATATAATATTATCTATAGATTTACAAAGTATTATATTTATAGGTTTAATAATAGGTATATTAGTTAAAACACCTGTATTTCCAGTACATACATGATTACCTTTAGTACATGCTGAATCACCAATAAGTGGATCAATAATATTAGCAGGTATAATAATTAAATTAGCTATATATGCTATAATAAGATTAATATTAATTAATTTATCAGATGTAATAATATTATATAATCCTTTAATATATACTATAGGTATATTAACTATATTTTATATAGGTATTATAACATTAAAACAAATAGATATTAAAGTAATTATAGCATATAGTTCTATAATACATATGGCTATAGCTATAATGAGTATATTTTCTAATAATATATTAGGTATTGAAGGTAGTATATTAATAAGTATAGCTCATGGTTTTGCATCACCAGCTTTATTTTTATTAGTAGGTGGTATATTATATGATAGATATCATTCTAGATTAATTTATTATTATCAATCTTTAGCTACATATATGCCTATTTTTAGTATTTATTTATTAATCGCAGGTTTATTTAATATGGGTATTCCTCTATCTTTAAATTTTATAGGTGAATTTTTATCTTTAAATGGTATCTTTATTTATAATTCTTTATTTGCTATTTTAAGTACTTTTAGTTTATTTATAACTACTATTTATCAAATGAAATTAACAACTAAATTATTATATGGTTATAAATCTATTTATATTAATTTATGATCTTTATGAGGTAATGATATTAATAAAAGAGAATTATTATTATTAAATATTTTATTCTTTTTTATTATCTTATTTGGTTTATATCCTAATTTAATTATTAAATCTTTAAATTTATCTATCTCTTCTTTAATTTATTTCCCTATTTAATTATATTTTATTTTTATTTATTTTATAAGTAATTAATATATTAATTATATTTAATTTAATTAATTAATTTATATTTATTTAAATAAATAATATAAATATTAATAAATAAATAATAATAATAATAATAAATAATATTGTAAATAATAAATAATAAATAAATAAATAAAATCAATAATAATGATAATAAATATAATATGCAATTAGTATTAGCAGCTAAATATATTGGTGCGGCAATCGCAACTATTGGATTAATTGGAGCAGGGATTGGAATTGCAATCGTATTTGCAGCCTTAATTAATGGTACATCACGTAATCCTTCATTACGTAATACATTATTCCCATTTGCTATCTTAGGATTTGCTTTAAGTGAAGCAACAGGATTATTCTGTTTAATGATCTCATTCTTATTATTATATGGTGTTTAATTTAATATTAAATAATCATATATATATATAATATATATTAAATATTCATTAATAAATTAATTAATTAATTAATTAATTTATTAATTAAAAATTATTTATTAATTATTTAATTTTTATATAATAATTAATAAATAAATAAATAAATAAATTAATAATAATAATAATAAATATAATATATTATTATATAAAGTATTCTTAATTTAATGGTTAGAATAATAGTTTACGGAACTATATATAGGGGTTCAATTCCCTTAGAATACTAATTAAATAATAATAATAAAAAGGTAAATATAATTTAATGGTAAAATAGTAGTTCGTGGCACTATATATCTGAGTTCGATTCTCAGTTTTTACCCTTATATAAATAATTAATTAATTAATTAATTAATTAAAACTTATATAGTTTAATAGGTTAAAACAATTGTCTCATATGCAATTAATGTTAGGGTTCAATTCCCACTATAAGTATTAAAAAAGAAATTGAAATTAATTAATTAATTCAAATTAAAAATAAATAAAAAGAAAAAAAATGTTATTAATAATAAATAATATAATAAATAATATAATAAATAATGATGTACCTACACCATGAGGAGTTTATTTTCAAGATTCAGCTACTCCAAATCATGAAGGTATAATAGAATTACATGATAATATTATGTTTTACTTAGTTTTAATTTTATGTTTAGTATCATGATTATTATTTAGTATAGTAAAAAATGGTTCTAAAAATCCATTACCACATAAATATATAGTACATGGTCAAACAATTGAAATTATTTGAACTATATTACCAGCTTTAGTTTTATTAGTAATAGCTTTCCCTTCATTTATATTATTATATTTATGTGATGAAGTTATATCACCTGCTATGACTATTAAAGCTATTGGTTTACAATGATATTGAAAATATGAATACTCAGATTTTATTAATGATTCAGGTGAAACTATTGAATTTGAATCATATGTAATACCTGAAGAATTATTAGAAGATGGTCAATTAAGATTATTAGATACTGATTCTTCTATTGTATGTCCAGTTAATACTCATATTAGATTTATTGTTTCAGCTGCTGATGTTATTCATGATTTTGCTGTACCTTCATTAGGTATTAAAATAGATGCATGTCCAGGTAGATTAAATCAAGTATCCGCTTTAATTCAAAGAGAAGGTGTTTATTATGGACAATGTAGTGAATTATGTGGTGTAGCTCATTCAGCTATGCCTATTAAAGTAGAAGCTGTTTCATTAAAAGAATTTTTAACATGATTAAACGAACAATAAGTTAATAAATAAATAAATAAATGAAAATAAATAAATTAATTAATTAATTAATTAATTAATAAATAAATTAATAAATAAATATTCCTTTATATATATATAATTAATTATATATAATATAATATAATATAATATAAGTAAGATAACATATAATTAAATATAATAATGTGAAAAATAATAAGTTAATAAATAAATAAATAAATGAAAATAAATAAAAAGAATATAATAAGTAAGAATGGATATTTATATAAATTATCATATAATTATATAAATAATATAAATATATCATCAGGATTAATTAAAAATCATTATATACAAGAATATAATAATAAAGGAACTAAATTACAAAAAATAAATAAAATAAATAGTTGAGATAATCAATTATATAAATATAATAAAAAGAATGAAATAAATATATGAATATTAGATAGATTAGTATCTAAATTATTAATAAAAATATTTAAATTAAAAATAAAAATAAATAATAATAATCAAATTAAAGATATATATATAAATAAACCTAAATTTAAACATACAATAAATAAAATATATATAAATTTTAATTATATATTAAGTACATCTATAGATAATAATAATAATAATATATTATTAAATAATTCAACTATAAAATTATATTATACATCAATAATAAATGATATAAATAATATATTAGGTATATCAAATATAAAAATAACAGATATAGAAAATATAAATACTATATCTAATTATTTAAGTAAATTATATAATAAAGAAGTAATAATACAACCTAATAAATTAATTTATCATTATAATGATAATATAATATTAAATAAAACTATAATTAATAATATGGAAAAATATAAAGGTGGATTATCAGGTAAATATAGTAAAGTATTAAGAACAAATATACCTATAAATAATAATATATTAATAAGAAATAAATATATATCAAATATAATTAATAATAATAATATTAAATTAAATAATTTATTAAATATACCAGGTAAAAATAATTTAATAATAGAAAAAATATATAATTCATTAAATTTAAATAAAATAGGTAAAGAATTATTAATAAATAAATATTTAATAGGTTTAAATGTTTTATATAAAGGTAAAAATTTAAATACTGTAGGTATTTCTAGATCTATAAAAGATAGATTATTATTAGGTTCATTATCTAATAAATTATATGGTAAATATACTAATTTTATATCTTCTTCAATATTAAATAATAATAATAATAATAATTATAATAATAATAATATTAAATTTGGATCATCAAATATAAATATAAATTTAAATATAAATAAAACATATAAATTAAATTATATACCTAATCATCATAATATTATAACTAATAATAAAGTTAATAAAGTAAAAACAGGTACATTTGGTATAACAACTAAATTAAATAGTATTTAATTTAATATTATTAAATAATAATAATAATAATAATAATAATAATTATAATAATATTAAAAATATAATAAATATTCATTAATAAATAATAAATAATAAATAATAAATAATAAATAATAAATAATAAATAATAAATAATAAATAAAAAAATATATAAGAATATAAATATAAATATGTATAGATTTGAAAAGTGTTATACGGCATTAAAGGGTTATTCAAGGAATATATTACTATTAATAAAATAAGGTTACTAATAATTAAATAATAAATTTAATTTAAAACCTAAGGTAAACCATAATAAAAAACGTGAAGAACTGAATCATCTAAGTATTCATAGGAAAATAAATCAAAAGAGATATTATAAGTAATGGCGAATGAAAATAATAAAGTTAAAAAATAAGTATTACTTAATAGAAGTAAGAATAAAGATTAAACTAAATCTAAAACTAAATATTATTAATAAGTATAAAAAGTACCGAAAGGGAAAATATAGAAATGGATAATTTATAAGCAGTATGAGACTTGAAAGAGTTTAATACGTACCTTTTGTATAATGGGCCAGCAAGTAATAATAATTAGCAAAATAAATAAAAATTTTATTAAATATAAATAGAATATATAATAAATTAATTTTAAATTAATTTGAATAATGTAAATAAGTTAATTATTATTGGCCCGAAAATAAAAGATCTTATTATTACAAGATATATAATAAATTTTTATTATTATTATAATTATAATAATAATAAAAAGGAATTTATTGATCGAATGAGTTAATGTTGCAATATTATTCAATTAGTGATGATAAGTAAGTGAAAGACTAACCTGTTTTATAGATAGCTGGTTCTCTGTGAAATATATGTTAGTATAGTGGTTAATAATAGATTATTATATGGTATAGCAATTAATATTTAAATTTATTATTATTAATTTAATAATAAATATGGGGGTCAATTATAGACTTATCATGTATATTTAATCTCATAATAATATAATATCATTATTAATAAATAATTAATAAAAAAATTAACTAATCAGACTATATGCGATAAGGTATATAGTCGAGAGGGAAACAGCCCTAAATAAAATATAAGGTTCTAAAATATAAATTAAGTGAATAAAATGTATAATAAATTCTTAATCAATTAGTTGGTGGGTTTGACAATAACTATCCTATAATGAACATGTAACAATGCACTAATAAATAAAAATATAAAGAAATTTTATACAGATAATACACGGATCTTAACAAAGTAGGATAAGTGTATTATTATCCTTTTTAAGGAAGATAATACACGGATCTTAACAACAAATTTATTACCGAAGATTTATATATTTATATATATAAAAACAAATATATAGATATAGTAACAGAGCATATAATAAATAAAATATAATAGTTAGATAAATTATTATAATAATCAAATAAAAATAATATTTGATAAAATATTAATTATATTGAGAATGCTGGCATGAGTAGCGAAAAATAAGTAATTAAATAAAAAAATTATAAACTTATTCACATAATACATAAGGTTTTACTATAAATTCGGTCCTTAAATTAGTATATAAATATAATATATATGATAGGTTTAATATTTATAATTATATATAATATTAATTATAATAATAATTATTATAATAATAATAAAATATAATTAATATTATTAACATTAATAATATTATTATTAATAAAATAATAATATTGTATTATTAAATAGTACAAGAAATAAATAATTATTAAAACCGTAATTAATACCGACTCAGGTGTGTATAGTAGAGAATATGAAAGTGAATGGAAAAAATATGGTTAAGGAACTCGGCAAAAACAACCCCCACGTTAGTCAAAAAAGGGTACAAAAAGAATAAGATTATACAACTGTTTACTAAAAACACAGCACTTTGCAGATATAAAAATATTAGTATAAGGTGTGAATCCTGCTCAATGATTTAATAACTAAAAATAATTTTTATAAAAGGAAATAATTCTAAAGATTAGTCAAATAGCAGCCTTATTTTGAGGGTTATAATGTAGCGAAATTCATTGGCTACTAATTATAGTCCTGCATGAATGGAGTAATGATATAATAACTGTCTCAACCATATATCCAGCGAAATTGGATTAGCAGTGAAGATACTGCTAAACTTCAGTAAGACGGAAAGACCCTATGCAGCTTTACTATTAATAAACAAACTGTTTTATATTTATAAATATTCAGCTTATAAAGTAATAAATAGTTATACAATTGAGAAACTTTTTATTTATAAATATAAAACTTATCTTTATATTATATAAAGTTATTATAACTATATAAATTTATTAATTTAATTTATTTATAAATTAAATATAAAAAAAGAGAAAGTTTTTATTAGATAGTTTTGATGGGGCGTCATTCTCATATAAATAAACTGAGTAAGTCCTTTATATGATTAATAAATAATTAAAAAATAATAATTAATTAAAATATATATTAAATATATTAATTATATATATACAATTTAAAGTTTATTTATAAACATATAAAATTGAATAAATAATAGAAAAGAAAAGGTATAGTAAAATTGTCATGAAAACAATAAATTTAAAAAAATTTATAAAATATAATAGTATAACTATGCATAAATTACAATCATAAACAAATGAAGTAAATACGTAAGTATGGTATAATGAACATTTACTATAAATAGTATTAGGTAAAGATAACGAATAAAAGTTACGCTAGGGATAACAGGGTAATATAACGAAATAGTACATATAGTAAGTTATGTTTGCCACCTCGATGTCGACTCGCCTTATCCTATTGGTTGTAGCAGCTAATAAGGGTTTGACTGTTCGTCAATTAAAAAGGTACGTGAGTTGGGTTAAATACGTCGTGAGACAGTATGGTTCCTATCTTCTGAAGTAAATATTATAAATATAAGTCTATAAATTAGTACGCAAGGATCATTTATAATTAATCAATGGTGAACTATTAAATAATTTATAATTTTTAATATAAATATATAAATTATTAATACATAATATAATCATTTTTATATAAATTATTTAAGTAGTATAGCTAAATTAATAAATAATAAGTATTGAAAGCATATGAAATACGAATTTGTCTTATGGATATAATTATATAGTGATTGTATACTATAATCATTAAATAGTTATTTGCAAAATATTAATTTATAATTATTTATAATTATAAATTTGTATAAATAACTAATTAACTATATTGCAATATAACTTCTAATCTATACATATTTTTTATATTTTATATTATAATTATTATTATTATTATTATTATTATTATTTAAAGTTGCATTAGCTCAATTGGTAGAGCGTTTGTTTTGTAATCAAAAGGTTTAGAGTTCAACTCTCTAATGCAACATTTAATTAAATTAAATTAAATAAAAATAATATTTTTAATAATGAATTAAAAGAAATAAAGATCTTATAGTTAAATGGTTATAACACCATCCCTTCACGATGGGAGTACCAGTTCGATCCTGGTTGAGATTAAATAAATAAATAAATAAATAAATAATTATTAATTCGAATAAATATAAATAATTATTAATTCGAATTAATATAAATAATTATTAATTCGAAGGGATATAAAATAAATAGAGAGAAGTGAATAAGGTAGTTCATATAAATTGCAAATTTATACATTTAGGGTTCGATTCCCTCTTCTCTCTCTTAATAAAATTATTTTTATTATAATTTTATTAATAATAATATATATAATAATTTTATTATTATAGTAATTAATTAAAAATAATAAAAAAGAATATTAATTATTACAATAAAAAGTAATAATTTTATAAATAAATAAATAATTTATAAAAAAAAATGTATTATAAATTCAAATAGTCAAATAATTAATTAATTAAATTAAATTAAATTAAATTAAATAATAAAGACTTAATAAATATTATTTATAAAAATAATTAATTAATTAATTTATTAATAAATAAATAAATAAATAAATAAATAAATAAATAAATTAATTAATTAATTAATAAATAAAAATAAATAATAAGAATAAAAAAGATCTTAAGAAATATAAATATACATAATAAATAAATCTTAAGAAAAGAATATATAATGTATATTCAAAGATGATTATATTCAACTAATGCTAAAGATATAGCAATATTATATTTTATATTTGCTATATTTTCAGGAGTAATAGGATCAACAATGTCATTAATAATAAGATTAGAATTAGCAGCACCCGGAAATCAAATATTACATGGAAATAATCAATTATTTAATGTATTAGTAGTAGGACATGCTTTATTAATGATATTCTTTTTAGTAATGCCAGGATTAGTAGGAGGATTTGGTAAAATACCTAAAAAAATAAATAATAATAATAATAATAATAAAAATAATAATAATAAATGTATATCATCATTATCATTAAATGATAATAAAAATTTAGGATCATATTTAGCAGGTTTAATAGAAGGAGATGGAACAATATCAATACCAAAAAATAGAAATCCACAAATAAATATAATATTTAATAAAAAAGATAAAGAATTAGCTAATTATTTATGTAAAATATTAAAATGTGGAAATGTATATAAATTAACGAATAATACAGTAAATTATCAAATACAAGATATAGTAAGTATATATAAAATATTAATATTAATTAATGGTTATTTAAGAACACCTAAATATTATTATTATATAAAATGTTGTGAATATATAAATAATTATATAATTAAAAATAATAATAATAATAATAATAAAATTAAAAATATAATAAATCAAATAAATATAATTAATATTAAACCTTTAGATAAATCTAATATAAATGATAATGCTTGATTAGCTGGTATGACAGATGCAGATGGAAATTTTTCAATAAGTTTATTAAATGGAATAAGAAAAAGAGTAAGACCATATTATAGATTAGAATTAAAACAATCTTATGATATTAATCAATTAAATAATAATAATAATAATATAATAATATCTAATACTGAATTAACATTAAAAGGTAAAGATATAATGAATATAAATTATTATGATATAATGAGTAAAATAGCTACATATTTTAATGTTGAATTATATTCAAGAAATAGAGAAATAAAATTTAAAACAAATGAGAATATAAAGATATATTATTCATATATAATAATGATAAATAATATAGATAAGAATTTAAAAGTTATAGAATATTTTAATAAATATCCATTATTATCATCTAAATATTTAGACTATTGTAAATGAAAAGAAATAATTAATTATACTAATAAATATGGTCAATCATCAGAATTAAGTTATAAATTAGGTTTAGAAATACGTAAAAATTATAATAAAACAAGAACTATTTATAACTGAGATCATTTAAATAATATAACTTATTTAGAAAATACAAAATAATATTATTATAATTATTTTATTATTTATTAATAAAAAATAGTTGCCGTGATAAATTGTAAAATTTATTATTATTACAATACTATATGCAAGAAATTCCTAAAGTCATAATATAAAATAATTAGGAAATTTATATATATAAAATTAAATGTACTAATATTTTAAAAATTATTATGAATGTATTAATATATTATATATAAAGTATATTAATTAAATGGATAATTTGCAAGAAACGAAATATATAATAATAATTATATAACTAGGATCTTCAGAGACTATACGTATTGCACTTTTATATAATTAATTATAAAAGTTGAAGACATAGTCCAAATATAATTGAAAAATTATAATAAAAAGAACTATATGTTACCATTATTAATAGGAGCAAGTGATATGTCATTTGCCCGTTTAAATAATATATCATTTTGATTATTACCTCCAGCATTAGTATGTTTAGTAGCTTCAACTTTAATTGAAAGTGGAGCAGGAACAGGATGAACAATTTATCCTCCATTATCAGGTATACAAGCACATTCAGCACCTAGTGTAGATTTAGGTATATTTGCTATTCATTTAACATCAATATCATCATTATTAGGAGCTATTAATTTTATAGCTACATCATATAATATGAGAACTAATGGAATGTCATATAGTAAAATGCCTTTATTTGTATGAGCTATAATAATAACAGCAGTAATGTTATTATTATCATTACCTGTATTATCAGCTGGTGTTACAATGTTATTAATGGATCGTAACTTTAATACTTCATTCTTTGAAGTAGCAGGAGGAGGAGATCCAGTATTATATCAACATCTATTCTGATTTTTTGGTCTAATTATATGGCCTATTTGATACGAAATTATCAATTTATATTTTGCTATATGCTGGAAATTATTAATTATCTTTAAAGATAAATTTAAATTAATTACTATATATATAAGTCTACTTTTTAAATATATAATTAAAAGGATATTAAAGTTAGCCATATTAGTCAAAATATTAATTTATTATAATAACAATCAGCAGATAACCAATAATATGATTAATAATAGAATATTAAAACGTTATAAATCATATTTAGTAGGAATCTCAGAGACTACACGCAAAAATTCTGACTGAGATAAAAAAGATATTAAATTTAATCAATGATTAGCTGGATTAATTGATGGTGATGGTTATTTAGGTGTATCTAAAGCAGGTTATACATCATGTGAAATAACAGTAGCTTTAGAAGATGAAAAAGCTTTAAGACAAATACAAAATAAATTTGGAGGATCAGTAAAAATAAGATCAGGTATTAAAGCTATTAGATATAGATTACATAATAAAGAAGGTATGATTAAATTAATTAATGCTATTAATGGTAATATTAGAAATACTAAAAGATTACCTCAATTACATAAAGTTTGTTCTATATTAAATTTACCTATTATTGAACCTATTAATTTAACTATTGATAATTCTTGATTTATAGGTTTTTTTGATGCTGATGGTAGTATAAATTATTATTTTAAAAATAATAATCCTCAATTAACTATTAGTGTTAGTAATAAAAAATCTATTGATTTAAAACCTTATATAGATATATTTGGTGGTAATATTTATTATGATAAATCTAAAAATGGTAGTTATAAATGATCTATACAAAATAAAACTGATATATTAAATTTTATTAATTTATATGTTAAATTAAATCCTTCTAGAACAACTAAATTTAATAAATTAATGTTATGTTCTAAATATTATGATTTAATTAATATTAAAGCTTATTCTCAACCTATTAATTCATTACAATATAAAGCTTGATTAATTTTTAATAATAATTTTAAATCAAAAGAATAAGATATAGTCCATTTTATATATAATTTAAATATATAAATGCATCCCGAAGTTTATATTTTAATTGTACCTGGATTTGGAATTATTTCACATATAGTATCTACATATAGTAAAAAACCTGTATTTGGTGAAATATCTATGGTATATGCTATGGCTTCAATAGCTTTCTTAGGATTCTTAGTATGAAGTCATCATATGTATATTGTAGGATTAGATGCTGATACACGTGCTTACTTTACAAGTAGTACAATGGTTATAGCAGTACCTACAGGAATTAAAATTTTCAGTTGATTAAATAAAAATTCCTTTAGCAAGGATTTAATAATAAATAATAAAAAATTTATGCTGATCGACAAAATATTATATAATATAAATATATTAAATGATAGTTATGATTCAAATAAATATAATCTTTATAATTTATTTCCTAGATCTAATAAAATATATATTAAACCTAATAATATTTGTAAATCTTTAGTTATTTATGGTACTAATTTAGAAAGTACTTTAAATTATAAAAAATATACAAGTATAGTTAGTTATATGATTAATATACCTAATAAATTATTATTTCCATTAATAGGTATTTTATTATCAGATGGTCATATAAATATAAAAGAAGGAAATAAAAAAAATATAAAAGGATTAAAGATAACAAGTAATAGTAGATTTTATTTAAAACAATCTTTAAATCATGTTGAATATCTTTTATATGTATATAATTTATTATCACATTATTGTATATCATCTCCTAAATTAAAAAAATCATATTTAAAAGGTAAATTATTTTATTCTATAGAATTTTATACTAGATCATTACCATGTTTTACATTATTAAGATATAAATTTTATAATGGTAGAATAAAAATTATACCTAATGATATATATGATTTAATTAATTATGAATCATTAGCACATATTATTATGTGTGATGGTGCTTTAATTAAAGGAGGTGGTATTGTATTACATTTACAAAATTATACATTAAAAGAACTTATATATTTTGCTAATATATTAAATATTAAATTTAATTTAGATTGTACTTTACATAAATCTAGATATAAATATACTATTTATATTAAACGTAATTCTATTATTAAATTATATAAAAATATACATCCTTTTATAATTCCTAGTATGAGATATAAATTTGATAAAAAAATTATTGAATTTAATTCAATAAATAATAAATAAATAAATAAATAAATATATTCTATTTAATATATCATTATATTATATTATATAAATGGGCAAATTCGGGGGAACTCCTATAATAAAAATTAAGGAATTATTATAGGACAATCGCCGAGCTAAATCATATGTGAGAAATCCCTATGTAAAAGTGTAGAGATTAGACGCTCATTGATAATCTAAGTTATATATATTATATCATATATAATATGATTATTTAAGGTATAATCCAAGTGCCAGTAATGGTTTAGAGCATACCTCTAACAATATATATTAATATATATATTGACATATATTTTACTAGCTAGATATATTTAATTATTAATATATCAGAATCTGAGATGATTAAGGTAAAAAAAAAAGAGCTACATTATATGGTGGATCTATTAGATTAGCAGTACCAATGTTATATGCTATAGCTTTCTTATTCTTATTTACTATAGGTGGATTAACAGGTGTAGCTTTAGCTAATGCTTCATTAGATGTAGCATTCCATGATACATATTATGTTGTTGGTCATTTCCATTATGTATTATCTATGGGTGCTATTTTCTCATTATTTGCTGGATATTATTATTGAAGTCCTCAAATTTTAGGTTTATACTTTAATGAAAGATTAGCTCAAATTCAATTCTGATTAATCTTTATAGGAGCTAATGTTATATTTATGCCTATGCATTTCTTAGGTTTACAAGGTATGCCTCGTAGAATACCTGATTATCCTGATGCATATGCTGGATGAAATTATGTTAGTTCAATAGGTTCAGTTATAGCTATAATTTCATTAGCTTTATTTATTTATATTATTTATGATCAATTAATTAATGGTTTAACTAATAAAATTGATAATAAATCAGTTGTATTTACTAAAGCTCCTGATTTTGTAGAATCTAATACTATATTTGCTAATAATTCTATTAAAACAGCTTCAATTGAATTCTTATTAAATTCTCCACCAGCTATTCATTCATTTAATACTCCAGCTGTTCAATCATAATTTTTATTAATAAAAATTATAATTTTTTAATATTCATTTATTCTTATTTATAAGTATATAATTTAATTATTTTATTAATTTATTAATAAATTAATTATTATTATGTGTATTTTTAAATTTATAATTAATAATAATAATAATAATAATAATAATATAAATATTAATTATAATTAATATTTAATAAATATAAAATCATAATATTTTATAAAAATATATGTTTATAAAAATATATAATATATATAGTATAATGCCACAATTAGTACCATTTTACTTTTTAAACCAATTAACATATGGTTTTTTATTATTAATAATATTATTAGTTTTATTTAGTCAATTCTTATTACCACGTATTTTACGTTTATACATAAGTAGATTATTTATATCTAAATTATAATTAATAATAAATAATAATAATAATAAATAATAATTATTATAATAATAATTATTATAATAATAAATTAATTTAAATATATTCATTATTATTAAATAATAAATAATAATAATAATAAATAATAATTATAATAATAAAGAATAAGATTAAAATTAAATAATATAATATATATTTATAAAAAATATATATAAATAATATAAAAATAAAAATATTTATTAATAAATTAATAAATAAATTAATTAATAAATAAATAAATTAATTAATAAATTAATAAATAAATTAATTAATAAATATATGAAAAAATAAATAAAAAAAAAAATGACAAATTTAATAATAAATTCACCTTTAGATCAATTTGATATTAAAGTATTTATAGGTTTTGTATCACCATTTATAGATTTAACAAGTATAAATATAACAACATTTACAGTATATAGTTTATTTATATTAATAGTAATATTAGGATTAACATTATTAACAGATAATAATAGTAAAATAATAGGAAGTAGATGATATGTATCACAAGAAGCAATGTATGATACAATTAATAATATGGTATCAGGACAAATAGGTGGTAAATTAGGAGGATATTATTTCCCATTAATGTATACATTCTTTATATTTATATTTACAGCTAATTTAATAGGTATGATACCTTATTCATTTGCTATAACATCACATATGGTATTTATTATATCATTATCAGTAGTTATTTGATTAGGTGTAACTATAATAGGTTTATATACACATGGTTTAACTTTCTTTGCTTTATTTGTACCAGCTGGTTGTCCATTAGTATTAGCACCTTTATTAGTATTAATTGAATTATTATCATATTCAGCTCGTGCTATTTCATTAGGATTAAGATTATCAGCTAATACATTATCAGGTCATTTATTAATGGCTATTTTAGGAGGTTTAGTATTTAATTTAATGAGTATATCTATTATTACTTTTGTTTTAGGATTTATACCTTTAGCAGGTATTTTAGCTATTGTAGCTTTAGAATTTGCTATTGCTATGATTCAAAGTTATGTATTTGCTATTTTAGCTAGTGGTTATATTAAAGATGGTTTATACTTACATTAATATAATTATATATACATTTAATAATAATAATAATAATAATTATTATTATTATTATTTTTTCATTAATATTCATTAATTTTATATATTCTTTTCTTAATATTAATATTTTTATATTTATTTTTATATTATATAAGATATATATATATAATATAATATAATATTATCTTTTTATATTATTTATATTATAATTAAACTATAAATAATAATAATAATAATAATAATAATAATAAATAATATTAATAAATAATAATAATAAATAATAATAATAATTATAATTATTAATTAGAATAAGAGTTTATAATTTAACGGTAAAATAATACTTTGATAAGGTATAAATATAGGTTCGATTCCTGTTAAACTCAAATTAATAATTAAAAAAAGGATAAATGACCGAGTGGTTTAAGGTATAATATTTGAGCTATTACGTGTATTTTATACACCGGGGGTTCGAATCCCTCTTTATCCGAATAATATATATAATAATATATATAATATATATAATAATATAGGGGTTATAGTTTAATGGTAAAACTATTGTGTTGCATGCAGTCAATATGAGTTCGATTCTCATTAACTCCATAATAATAATAAATAATAATAATAATAATAATAAATAATATTAATAAATAATAATAATAAATAATAATAATAATAATTAATAATTAATAATAATAATAATAATTAATAATTAATAATAATAATAATAAGAAGGGGTTATCTATGTTGGTAGTAGGTATTGAGCTGTAAACTCAACGGATATTTTCCCTCGCATGTTCGATTCATGCCCTCTTCAATATATATAATAGGTAAAAAAATAAATAATTATAAATTAATTTTATAGTTTTTATAGCTTAATCTGGTAAAGCATCTCACTGTTAATGAGACTACTGTCGGTTCAAATCCGTCTAAAAACTACTAAACTATAAATAATAAATAATAATAAAATAATAATTATATTTAATAGATAATAAAAAATAAATAAAAGTTAAATTAAACATATAAATATATATATATATATATATATTTAATATCTTCCAATTATTTAATTAAATAAATAAATATTAGGATGAATAAAGAAATAAATAAATGTTATATAATATAATAAATATAAATATATTAAATAGTAATACATTATTAGATATAATAAGTATATTATCAATAATAAGTTCAATATCAATAATATTAGTATCAAATCCAATGTATAGTATATTATATTTAATAATATTATTTATAAATATAGCAATATATTTATATTTAATAGGTATTAGTATAATGAGTTTATTATATATATTAATATATATAGGAGCTATAGCTGTATTATTTTTATTTATATTATCATTATTTACAGCATCACCTTATTTATTAGAAGGTAAAAATTTAAAAATAACAGAATTAAATAATACTTTTTTAAAAAGAAATAATAATTTACCATTCTTTATATTAATAATAATAATGTTTTATTATAATATGATTAATTATTATAATAATATTTATTTAAATAATAATAATATAATACAAAATATAGAATATAATAATAATTATAATAATAATAATAATTTAAATTATTTATTAAATAATAATTGATATTTAATATTTGATATTAACCATTTAAATCAAATAGGTTTTTTATTATATACTGAATATTCAATATTATTTATATTATTATCATTTTTATTATTATTTTCAATAATAAGTGCAATAGTATTAACACATAATAAATAAATAATAAATAATAATAATAATAATTATAATAAATAATAATTATAATAAACAATAAATAATAAACAATAAACAAGAAATATTAATAAATAATAAAATTATTATAAAAAAAATAATAATTATAATTTAACTTATTTATTAATAAAATAAATATATTAAATATATTATATTAATAAATTAATAAAAAAAGAATAAATATAATATATATTATATAATATAATTATTATTATAATTATTATTATAATTATAATAATAATAAAATATATAGTATAAAAAGATATATAATAAAAATATAATAAAAATGATAATATTAAATATAATAGAAATGATAATATTATTTATATTTATATTATTAAGTGTAGCATATTTAACAGTAGCGGAAAGAAAAACATTAGGATATATGCAAAGAAGAGTAGGACCTAATATAGTAGGATATTATGGACAATTAATGGCTATAGCAGATGCATTAAAATTATTATTAAAAGAAATAATAATAGTAAGAGAATCAGATAAAGTATTAATAATAATAAGTCCAATAATAGCATTATGTTTTGCATTATTATCATGAGCAGTTATACCATTTAGTCCAGGAATAGCAATAGGAGATATGAATTATAGTTTATTATATATATTAGTTATAGGTAGTATAGGTGTATTTGGTACTTTATTAGTAGGATGATCATCTAATTCTAAATTTACATTATTAGCTAGTATAAGATCAACAGCACAATTAATAAGTTATGAATTAATATTAACAACTAATATAATAATATGTATATTATTAAATAATACTTTAAATCTTAATAGTTTTATAGATAATCAACAAACTATATGATTAATATTACCTTTATTACCTATAGGTATAATTAATTATATAGCTAGTATTGCTGAAACTAGTCGTCCACCTTTTGATAATGTAGAAGCTGAATCTGAATTAGTATCAGGACATATGACTGAATTAAGTGCTTCTCCTTTTGTATTATTTTATCTTCAAGAATATAATAATATAGTTGTTATGTGTTTTTTAAATATAATTTTATTTTTTGGTGGTTATTTATTTTTATTACCTTTTATTGGTAATGGTTCAACTATTTTAAATTTAATAATTAATTATTTACCATTATTTAATAATAATAATTTTAATTATATTTATATACTTGAAATTTTATTTTATGTTATTAATATTAGTTTTAAATCTATTATTTTAACTTATGGTTTTATTTGAGTTAGAGCTAGTTTTCCTCGTTTAAGATATGATTTATTAGTTAATTTATGTTGAGTTATTTTATTACCTTTATTATTTGGTTTTTTAATATTAATACCTAATTTACTTTATATTTTTGATTCATTTAATATTTATAATTAATAGTATTTTAATATACTATTTTATTAATAATTACCATTAATTACTCATTATTTCTCATTAATATTCATTACTTTATTACCTTTATTACTTAATTTATAAGTAAATAAATAAATATATATATATATATATATATATAAATAATAATTAAATAATTAATTATTATATTAATTATATTAATATTAAAAATAAATAATAAATATTATATCTTAATAATTAAATAT
>JANBXE010000049.1:0-31401 GCA_024271855.1 Wickerhamomyces bisporus
ATACTTTTTTACTGCGATTTGGCTTTTGGTATCAATTTCCACTTTTATATACGAAAATAAAACTTTTTTTTTTTTTTTTTTTTTTTTTTTTTGGAGAGAGAACAAAAATTGGTAACACCACGCAAAAACCTAACAATTCAAAACATTAACAAGGAAGCAGAAAACAACCGGCTTTGGGCAGATTGCTATTTGAAAAGGTTGGCAAGATATGACTATCAGCTTCGTGCCCGGAGAGCCCAATAAAGAGCTTCAGGCTGTATCACAGACTCAATGGAGAGGGCTGTCGATTATGGTGAGTTGTTGTTGTTTTCGCCCGAGAAAGAGAGAAAGAGAATGATGAAGAGGTTACTAACAGATTAAAGGCATACTGTTCCGGGAACAACCTGATCATCCTTGCCGATGACATGAAACATTTACAAACAATCTACCTGGATGCTGACGCCACCTCGGTGGATATCAACAATCACAATGGGACAGTGAGTTATTCACCATAGACTTTCACATACAAATACTAATGTTGCTTAAGATAGCTGTTGCGCTAGGAAGCCAAGTGCAGATATATGAACCAATGAACGAGTTCATGAAGGTACCCAGAGTATGTTAAATAAAGAAGATGAACACATTGTGCCTTTTTTGGAAAATATTACTAACAGGCAATCCAGTGGCAATTCAGTACAAGACTTACTGACCCAAGCAATCACTCTCAAATTAACATTATCAATTGGGGGATTCAAGATGAAATTGTTGTTGGATCTGATTGCCTGACACTATGGCAAGTCAAGAAAGAGTATGGTATCACAAAGCCGACTATATTGTGGTCTGTTGAACAAGCAGCACCTGTTCATCTAGCAAAAATATCCCAAGATTCCAACCTGATTGCAAGCTGCTCCAAATACGACAGGTTATTAAAGGTTTGGAATAGACTTTCTTTTGGAGAGAATACTCTTTTCGACTTATCATATCTACTGCATCCTACGTCAATCACGACTATACGGTGGAAGAGACATGATGCTGAAAGTCTTTCCAATCCAGATGGGTTTACAAATACTCTTTACACATTAGGCCGGGATTCTATTCTAAGAATATGGTCAAGCTATGAATACGAAAACTCTCATATTATTCAACATTGGGGATCACTTGATTTGCATGAGGAATCCGGCAAAAGAGGCGGGAACAAATTTGTTAATTTGGTCGATGATTACCTTATCACGGCTGCTTTGAGGTCTGCAATATCAAAACTATATAAAGATAAGGTTGTTGAGATACAGAAAAAACAACCGGACCTTGCCATCGTTGCAGATTCAGGTGGGAACTTGGACATATTTGCACTTGAAAATTTGTCTCAAAACCCACCAAAGATGATGAATATTACTAAATTGAAATCGATGAAATTTAAACCTCGAGCTTTTATTAGAAATCCCGAGTTTGTCAACTTTGCTGAAACCCTAAACGATAAGAATGGAGACCTTTCTTTGGTTATTCATGATATGAATGGCGTTATCAGGAACGTTGTTGTTGATTTAAGTTTCTTGATTAAAGATGATGGAGATATGATGGCAGGTTCTTTATCGCATAAATTAACTGGACACAATAAATCCATTCAAAAGATTTTTAGAACAAGCGACGGTGAAGCAATGCTTACCATAAGTAGGTTTGGAGAAAATGCGGTATGGATTCCACAATATTTGAAAGATAGCTTAACTTTGATGAAGAAGTCCATTGTTAAAACTCCTTCACCAATTTCAAGCGCAGTTATCATGGAAAAAGGTAACCAACTACTTACAATTTTTTCTAATAAACTCATACTATGGGATACGTCTGAAAAAATCGCAGTTCAACAGCTGGTAGTTGAAACTAACCAAACAGAAGCACCACTTTTATTTGCTCAAGTTCCAATTGAAAACCATGATCATTCCAAGCATTATGCCATCGCTATCTATAAACATACCACAAAGGCATGGCTTGTTACAAGAACTCGGATTATCGAAGTTCAAGTGGATGATTTGCCTATCAGCTTTGGAGATATCCATTTGATTTCACCCATAGATCCTGTTGGTGCTGCTATTTCAAGCGATAGAGCAGTCTTATCAACAGCCACTAGAGACGGTGTCATTCAATGCTTATCTGGTATTATCGAAAACGAAAAAATCAGATGGGTTGAGAAATGCCACTTGGAATCAGAAATCACCAACCCTTCATATATTCGTGGATCCTCAATAGAGAAATTTGCCATTGTTGATGAATCAAAGAAAAAACTAACCATTTGGGATTTGAATAGGAATGTGCTGGAATACGAGCAGAGCTTTGACGATGTCATCCGTGATGTTGATTGGACTTCCACTTTCAACAATCAAAGTATTTTGGCTGTGGGGTTTGAAGATTATTCGCTGTTATATACTCAAGTGAGATACGATTACACTAATGATTCACCATCCTTCTTAGCAATCAAGAAAATTGATATTAAAAATTATACATCCCATACGATTGGTGACTCTCTTTGGTTGAAAGATGGTATATTAGTTGTTGGGGCTGGAAACCAAATATTTATTTCCGACAAGGAATTAGACCTGGAGAATGATAAATTTACCAAACAATCGATTGGGACTAGGAATATTGTTTCAAATGACATTTTGAATTTATCTTCGGTTCTAAATGGATCATTACCTTTGTATCATCCTCAACTTCTTATTCAGTCATTGTTCATTGGTAAATTTGGTATTGTCAAAGAGATTTTATTGAGATTATTCTTAAAGATTCGTGAAATTGAATTGACTGGTGGTGCAATAAACTTGCTGGGCTCAACCTTAGGGTTTGATATCACAAGGTTTTGGGATAAATCTAACATTGAGTGCCATGATTTTGAAGAGCCTTATACAAGATTTAATAGTGTTGTTGCTGATCTTCTCAAAGAGAAACTAACGAATCATTCCTTGCCTTATCTCACAAGACATCAACAAATCACTCTGCTAAGTACTATCGAAGCAGTAGAGGATATTGATAAGAATATTTCAAGTCTAGATGAACACGGATTACGGTTTTATCTGGGAATTAAACTACATCAATTACACAGAGGTGGACCGCAAGAAAAATTGACAATGAGAGACCTAGACTGGGCATTACATAGCGAAAACAAAGAGTTGTTACTTCAGATCATTGAAGATTCAGTTAAGAGCAAAAAAATTACCTGGGCTGTTGCAAGAGAGTATGGGCTAGCTCATTGGGTGACTTATGATAATTTGATCTCTACTTTTGAATCCATTGCAAAAAATGAATTCACTTCTCAGGAGAAAAAAGATCCTTCAAGTTGCTCTATCTATTACTTGGCCTTGAAGAAAAAACAGATTTTGATTGGGTTATGGAGAACGTCTATTGGTAATCCTGAACAACAAAAAATGTTAAATTTCTTAAAAAATGACTTCCGTGAACCAAGATGGAGATCTGCTTCTTTAAAAAACGCATTCGTTTTACTGAGTAAACATAGATACATGTTAGCTGCTTGTTTTTTCCTTTTAGCTGATTCTTTGAAAGATGCGGTTAATGTGTTGATCAAACAGGTTAATGATTTTGATTTAGCTGTTGGTGTTTGTCGAGCTTACGAAGGTGATAATGGCCCAGTTCTTAAAGAGATTCTGACTAAACACTTACTGTCTACGGCAGTTTCAAATGGTGACAGATGGACTACTAGTTATATTTTCTGGAAAATAAAGGATCAATCTAGGGCTATTCAATCATTAGTGAAGGAGCCTATTGATATTGTCACTGAAGATGAAAAAAAGTCAATCACTTTAACAGAACGTTCAAAATCGTTTCTAGAAGATGACCCATTGCTGATTGTATTATATGAGAGTTTGAAAGAAAAAAGCGTTGGATATTTCCATGGTTCATTAAAAATATCACCTAGTACTGAATTTGATTTTATTATAAGAGTTGCCTCCATTTACACAAGAATGGGATGTGATTACTTAGCACTATCTATTATCAAAAACTGGCAGTTTGTTAGATCGGAAAATTTGAAGAAGGAAAACAGTTATCTCAAGATTCAGGACCAAGCAAAAGCACCATCCGGCGGAAGTTTGCTTGAGAAATATGGGTTGTCACCATCAGCACGACGTAGAACCAGTGTTTTATCAGATTATAGTACACTCAAAAGTAGTGATTCATCATCGAATGGTGGTTCTACCGGTTTGAGTATTTTGGAGAAGTATGGATTGGCTTCTAGCTCAATTAAAAGAAAAGATCATCTGAAAGAAGAAGAGAGAACCCAGAAAGGTCACAATAATATCACACCTCCGCCCTCCACTGCATTCACAGAACCAGATATGAGCTCGTTTGACTTTGGATTTTAGTTTATATATATATATAGAGAGATATGCCACTTATGATATATCATTATAAATCATGCTCTGAAAGAATCTTTCAATAGCTTATATAACTCTTTCCATTTTTTGTCATATGAGCTTTCCAAACATAATAGATAAAATAACACAGTATAACCAACTGAGAATGCACTTAATATGGAGTAAGCCGTAGTCCTTACAGGAGTCTATGTTAGTTGTTCATTTTTTTTTTTTTAAAAGGAGTCTGGTTCAGTACTTACAATATCAGATTTAGCACTTTTGTAATAGCCCAACCCCTTTGGAGACCAATAACCTGCAGAAGTGGAGCGAAGCCTTTTTGTAAGACCAAGTAGTTTGAAAACTGCACCCAACTATACATGAAATGTTTTTCTAGTTGTTCAAACTTGAAATAAGCTAGGAGATCATATGTTGTGTAGACCACGAACAAAGGGAAAAATAATGGTATTGTTTCTTTTATAACGTTTCCTGTTGTTTTGAACATTGTCTGAGCTATGAATAGCGTATATCTAATGATGAAATGGAACAGAAGGAGCTCTTATATATATTACAACCTAGAATTTTGATCTGATTTTACCACTATAGCCTTTTCTTCTATGTGTCAAATACCATGAAGTGGAAAAAGGAAAGCTAGACAAGACAACAATAAAGGGGAGCAAAGCGGTTTAAAAGGATTACACAGTTGATTCTTTAATGCTTATTGCAAATTGGACTCATTATATAAAAGAGGTTCAGTCAGCTCATCGCTGTTTTTGGTGTGTTTCTCGAGACTTCATTATGGGCGAGAGAATAGGGGTATTTTTGTCTGTCTTGCATATTACTGATGATAACGTAATAACGGTAAACTACATCAAAAAAAAAAAAAAAAAAAAGCACCAAGTACTTGAAGGTTTGACCGGCTATTTTTTTTTTATTCTTCAGCGAAATAGTTACTGAAATAGTTCCGTACTAGCCATCTTGGAATAAACCTTCCAAAGAGTGTCAAAAATCTGGCTCCAAATCCAACGTATGCTACTTGACTGCTGTGTTCGCTATATAAAAGGTCAAATAGCTTATAGTGTAGTTTCTTCAGTGGCTCTCCCTTTATACCATACGTCTTTCTATTGTTATTGGAGCTGATGTTGAGCGATCCTATCTTCAGATTTATGATGTTCAATGATTCATAATCATTTGACAAGTTGGATGAAAGATTTTGGAGAAAACTGGTAGTGATATTTTCAATTGAATGATACGGTAACTGTAACGAAGATGAAATAATAGGCGTGATGAAGATTATATTTGAGTCATATTTTTCGGCCAACCCAATCAACCCATTCTTCAATAAATTTAGTGATAACAGTGCATTTTGATTGAAAGTATTAAACCATGAGCTTTCTGGAATTAAATGGAATTTGCCGGATGGGAAATATAAGTCAGGAACGAAAACTATTCCAACCAAATTCAACTTATTTGGTTGCGCACCTTGGAATGGGGTGTGTTCGGAAGATAACAAGAAATCAAACTTGTGAAGTTGCTGACTGTTGAAAGTATTTCCACTAGTTCCGAGTTGATCTGAGAAATCCTCTGATATTATCAGACTTTTGATGTCCTGTATCGACTCATTATTGAAAAACTTTAGATCTGCTTTTGAGTTTGTTGAGGTGATATACACAATGAAGCCTCTATTTTCCAAATCGTTAGCGATATATCTAGTCAATGGTTCAGTGACTGACCCAACAATCAAGACAACGTCTCTCCGTGCTCCATTGCTCAGTCTAACTGCTCTTCTTTTTCTCTTCTTCTTATTGACTATCAAGGATCCCACCGCATCTGCATTGCGAAAAAAGTAGGCCGTGAGTCCTATTCCAGTCAGCCCCAACACACTTGAAATTGCCAAATTGTTATCTCTATAAAACCTTTGGAGATCCGTGAGCACACCAGACGATCCCTCAACCAAGGGGACGACCGATTTGGGAGAAGATTGATCTAGTGAAACTACATCAGCAATAGCACTGACTGCACTGTTTGTGGTGTCTGTAACCGCTTTTGCAGCTTTGGAGAACACATTGGTGGCTCTCTGTCCGTAGTAGTAGATTGCGTCAAAAGTCTTATCCACTGGGTCCATGAGTGTGGATTGTGGTAGCTTGCCAATAAGTTTTATATTGTTCAAGACTCGAATTGCGATGTGATTAATTTAACCAAATTTGCAAATTGAAATGAAAATCTCCGCGAATCTCCTGGTACAAAGTGGTGTTTGGATGGTAAATCAAAAATCACGTGATGAAATCCCGAAAAATCCGCGAAATTGGCTTTTTTTTTTTTTTATTTTTTGCCAATAAAAATGAAATTTCTCTTTCAGCAAAAAGCACTTCCAACTTTTAATCTCAATTAGTCTACTTATATTGGTGTAATCATTGCGAGATGGGTATTAACAATCCTGTTCCTAGAAGCTTGAAGAGCGAAACAAAGTGAGTGAGATACACCTTTTTCGTTCCTGAATTTGCGAAAGGGGGGCATAATGTGTCAAATCATATACTATCAAGGGATATAAGAATAATAAGACCTTATCCCGATGCTGGTCGGGTATTCTCCCTGAGTAGTAGTGGATTAGATAAAACAAAAAATTCCAAAAATACTAACGGTTTTATTCAAGGAAAGCTGCAAAGATTCTTGCAAACTTTGTCAAACCAAATCAAATGTTAGGTGTTGACCAAGTTATTCCACCGGATATTCTACAAAATGCTAAGGGTCTAGCAATAATTACCGTTTTAAAAGCTGGGTTCTTATTCTCTGGAAGGGCCGGTTCAGGTGTCATTGTTGCTCGTTTGCCAGATGGATCATGGTCTCCACCTTCTGCTATAGTTACGGCTGGTGCTGGTGCTGGTGGTCAAGTTGGTTTTGAGTTGACTGATTTTGTCTTCATCTTAAATACCAAAGAAGCTGTCAACTCATTCTCACAGGCCGGTTCGATAACGTTGGGTGGTAATATATCTGTTGCTGCTGGTCCTTTAGGTAGAAATGCCGAAGCTGGTGGTACAGCCTCCTTAAAATCGGCTGCTGCTATATTTGCATATTCAAAAACAAAGGGTTTATTTGCCGGTATTTCTTTGGAAGGATCTGCAATCGTTGAAAGAAGAGAGGCAAACAGAAAGTTTTATGGTAACAATTGTAAAGCAAGACAAATTCTAGCTGGTAGAGTTGAACCTCCTCCAGAATGCGAATCCTTATTCAGAGTTTTAGAATCAAGAGCATTTAACAAAAGAAGACCTGGTGACTATTATGATGACGATTATTATGATGATATTCCAAATTTCGATTCTGCAAGCACTACATCGGATGAAAGAAGTTTTGGAAGAGGCGTTAAAAGTCCTTCTAAAAGATCGAATGGCAGAAGCAATTATTCAGATGATGGTTTTAGTGATGATGTTGATGATGATGATGACGATGACTACTACAGCACTAGAAGAAGATCAAGAAATGGAACTAGCGCAACTCAAAAAAGAACATCTACAAGAAGCACTTCATGGGAAGATGATGTCTATGATCGTGTTGAATCGAGTTCTTCAAGAAATAGATATTCTGGTGATGTTGATGATTTAGACTCAAGATTTCAAAGGTCGAGAATTGATGATAAACCTTCCAGACCAAGGTCAGAAAAACCAAATTTCGGAAATAAACCTTCTCAACCAAGAGGTCCAAAAGCTATTGCTTTGTTCTCTTTTGAAGGTGAACAACCTGGTGATTTACCGTTTAGAAAGGGTGATGTGATATCTATAGTAAAAAAATCAGAGTCTCAAGATGATTGGTGGACTGGAAGAGTTAATGGAAGAGAGGGTATATTTCCAGCAAACTATGTCGAGCTAGCCTAATTTATAGAAGAAAAGAAGCAGAAGAAGAAGAAGAAGAAGAAGAAGAAGAAGAAGAAGAAGAAGAAGAAGAAGAAGAAGAAGAATGGAAATGGCTGGGTTTAAAAAAAAAAAAAAAAAAAAAAAAGAGAGAATAACGATGCACCGATAATCTGGAGAAACTTTTTTTTTTTTTTTTTTTTTGTACTGAAATTTGTGTGTCTAGGAAACATTTTTTAATTTGAAGAATGAACATTGTATTAATTTTATCAAAGAGTATCGTTTGCCTTTGGTCTTTCTCTCTCTCTCTCTCTCTCTCTCTCTCTGTTGTTTTTTTTTTTTTTTCCTTTTTTCGTTTTTTAGTATTTTCTTTTAACCATTATCTTGAAAAGCCCAAAAGTTCTATAGATTGTTGTAGTTGTGATTTAAATGATGACTGGAGCGATGGATCTTCATCAACTTGTTCCAACACATGTGTAACATAAGTGAAGTCACCTCCCCAGTACGAATCAACCAAGAATTGAAGAATTCGCTTTAAATTTCTAGATCTAGTTGCTGCCGGGTATTGCAAGAAATCAATGTTTCGCAAAGCTAGAACCTCTAATTTGTCCATTAAAGATCCAACGGGTTTAAAATGATCATTTACATTCTTGATTGATGAGGTTCTTGATAACTGATGATTTACAGGTGTCAATTTTTCATTTGTGATTGGAACCAATTGAAACAATTTCCCATTTCTATTTCTAACTACTGGAGCGGAGCTTGATGAACCCACTGTTACAGACGATGCAACAGCTTTTTTCTGAATGTTTTGTGACCTTGAAGAGATTGGAGAACCAAGGGAACTGAAGCTCAACATTGAACTCTCGCGATGTAACTTTGGGCTTGTTGAATTATCTTGAGTATTTGTAGCTTGAGGGATTTCATCAAAAGCAGAATGTAAAACATAACCAGCAATGTCAACACCATTGATCTTGACGTTCACATCTTTCGCATCATCTTCGTTTTCAAACTCAATGTAATTTTTATATTTGTCGCTCAATGGGTTAATTGAATATTTGAGGATTTTTCCTCTAAAAGTGTAATTTCTTAAAAACAATTTGAAGAAGTTTTCATTCATACCATTTGGTAGGTTTTCAATATAAACTTTATATGTTTTTGATCTAGTGACCGGTTTGAGTTTAGACGCATCAAATTCCGTGGAAGGATACACTGGTGATTGAGAGAGCTGGACTTTACGATCTTCTCTTTTCAAAGCCTTGACACAAGTTAGTTTTTTACCCTTGAATAATGTTCTATGATAAGTCTCAATAGCCGATCTAGCAGATATGCTTGATTCAAACGTAACCAAGCACCAGCTTGACTTAAATTTATCAACACTCTCTTTGAAAAGGTCCATGATCTTCCCACATGAGGAGAACAATTTCATAATTTCAGTATCAGTGATATCCAACGGTAAACCTTTCACATAAATCTGCTTGAATTGTTCAGCTGTTGAAGAGGTTGATTCACTTAATGCTTCTGCACTGTCATTGGGAATTGAAGAGCCCAAAGTTGAAACGGCTGATGTTTTTTTCCAATTTGGAGCATCAGGGATACGTGGTTTGTGTTTATCGTTTTCTGCTGATGGATATTCAGAAGCAAACTTGTCATTTCTCAAAGATTTTGGGATATGGATTGAGCAATTTACTTTCAGACCATCTAATATAGTATCATTGAAGACGCTAACAAAATTTTCGGCAGTCTTTCTATCAGCAAATGAGATGAAGCCTTGTCTCTTTTTGAGGTCTAATTTGCAAGATAGAATCTCACCAAATGGTCTGAATTTCTTATAAAAGGAGCGAAGTGTTAAGTTTGAGTTCAGATTCAAATTCGAAATGAAAACATTAGTTCCCAAAAACAGCTTTGCTTTTCCTTGAAATGAAGGCATAATACGTATTTCTTTATCCATCAACTTTGTATAGTTCAAATCTTCGATAGCCTTTTTTGCATCATATTCAGATTCAAAATTGACATAACCGTAACCCAATGGTGTTTTTGAATGAGGCGCGTAACAGATTTTAACAGATGAAAGGGTTTGGTAAGCTTTGAAATGATTGTATAAAAGTTCCTCTGTAACTTTCTCATCTAAATCACCAACATACAACGGGATCAATTTCTTTGATTTGACCTCAAAAACTTTAACCAAATCGATAGAGTCATTGTTAGAGGCATCCGAGCCAATGGAGGTTTTTGATTGTTTTATTGGGGACACATCTGATGATTCGTTGACAGCATTGTTCAATTTCTTGAAGTCATTAAAGAGATGACTGATATGGTCTCTTGAAGTGTTTAAAGAGATTGGATTCAATATTGAGTTTTTATTTTGTGACTGATTTGATTGTTGTAAACCAACAGTTGACAAATTGACCGGCATCTTGAAAAAACACACACACAGATGATGTTGTAGTTGATATTTGAGACTTTAGAGAAATGTCAAATGGATGAACCAACTAGAGCAAAACATTTTGGTTTTTGTTGTTAACCCAAATGTTAGTTTTGTGTCAAATCATGAATTAATCTGTTTTTGTGTAAAATGAATAACTCTGGAAACCAACAATTTCTGAGAATACAGAGTATATAACCATAAACCAATAAAGCAATAAAAGATTCACAAAACCAGCCGGATAACCAGTAGAATGTAGAACTATCCCCATCGCCATTATCATCACTAACAGAAACAGAAACAGAAACAGAAACAGAAACAGAAACTACCACTGATCAAACTCATAAGGTAATAAGCCATAGACCAAAGGCCAAAAAACACCAACAAAAACACCAACAAAAGCAAAAGCAAAAACAAAAACAAAAACAAAAACAAAAAAAAAAAAACAGATCAGTTTAGTCTGGAAATGAACGTATTCAACAGCAATGGGGTGGTGGTTTACACAACGCGTATATTGCTTATAATTTGTAAAAAAAAATCATCATTCTATAATTTATTCATCTATACAACTTTTGTGCTTTTAGGAAAAGCAGAATAGCGACATTATGATTATCTTCTTTCTTTCAACTATCCTTCTTATTCTATCTTTCTTTCTTTCTTTCTTTGAATATTGATTAATAACTTAAAATGTCTCTACCAAATAACCCTCTTTTAAACCAGTCCAAGAATAACAATACTCTTGTTCTTAAACTAACAGACTGAGCAAAATAAGTCCCTCTCCATAAATACATAGCAATCAATCCACCAACAAATGAATAACCTGGTAGATCAAAAACGGCACTATTACCGATGTAAGCCAATGAACCTAGATGTTTGTATTGGAAAGGTTTTGAGATTGCTTCGTCAATATCACCATCCAAAATCTCATTGGCAGTCAATGAAACAGAGGATTTCGCCAATTTTGACAGTTTTTTACCTAAATATTTCCCCTGTTGATGGGCTCTTTGAGCAGTGGCTGGCAATGAAGTGATTCTCGAATCAATATCTTTTAACAAAGCAGTGATTTGATCGAATGATAAATGACCAGCACGTTTTGAATCATAAACTGGGACCAATTCATTCAAAAAATTCAAAGCTTCAGATGCTTGGGGATGTCTTCTTGAAATTTCAGTTCCTAACTCGAAGATTTCTGAATAAGTTAAATTCAAATGTTTGATATCTTCTTCTGTTATAATCTCAGTTGATGAGATATGTTTTAAATGTTTATCAACAATGTATTTACGAACTAGTTCAACAGTATGTTCAGCTAGATCAGTTCTAACGGTGGAACAATCACCGATTGCGTAAACATCACCTAATGGAGCACCGAAGACTCTCAAGTGAGAATCGGTTTCAATGGCTCTGATATTTCTTTGAGAAGATGACAAAGCGGCAACAACTTCTTTAGCCAAAGGATTTTGAGCAACACCAGTTGACCATAAACACAAACCAAAAGGAATGGTTTTTAATTCAATTTCACCGTTTTCATTTTTTTGGTTAAAAATAACCTCATCAGGTAACACTTTGACAACTCTCGAATTAGTTAAGACGTCGATTGTTTCCTTTCTGAATCGTTCAGTAGCATATTCAGAGATTCTTTCATCATAAGTGTTCAAGATATTTGATCTTGATTGGATAACATGAACACTTAATTCCTGTCTCAGGATCTTTGGATAAGAGTTTGGTAAATCTTCGTTCAATAAATCGTATACTTCGGCAGCGAATTCAACCCCTGTTGGACCACCACCACAAACGACAAAACTTAACATTTTTCTACGTTCTTCATCGGTAGTTGTTGGTAAACAAGCTTTTTCTAATAGCGTTGTAATTTTCTTTTTAATTGCAACAGCGTCTTCAGCAGTTTTCAATTGATTACAGTACTCTAAACCTTCAACACCATGGGTATTCGAGTTGGAGCCAACAGCGATGACCAATTTATCGTAAGGAACATAAAATTCCTTTTTTTCACCGGTAAGCTTGTCATCCTGATGGACTTTAATCAGCTTGTCACTAAATTCAACTTTATCAGCATAAGCTTCTAAATAATGACCATTTAGACGATTCACAATTTTTCTAATACTTTCAATCAGTGTTTTGACCTCCAATGTACCAGTGGCAGCACTTGGCAATAAAGGAGTAAATAGGAAGTAGTTTGTAGGAGAGATAACAGTGACATCGTAATCTGCATAAGACAAACTTTTCAGCAAAGCAACAGACCCCCATCCGGAACCTAAGACGACTAACTTAGGTCTGTAACGCAGGTGCTCTTTTTCGGGACAATCATGGTCGTCTAGATTATGTTTCAAGATTGGTAAGTTTTCAGGCCCACCTTTTTGAGGATCTAAAGCTAGGGCATTGATGATAATATTGTCAGGCATCTCACTTGGGGTGTAGGTTGTCGCATCGTAGATAAAGAAGGAAATGAGAAGTGCAGCTATAGTAGAGGTTCCCAGACCCACAGCAACAACAGAGAGCTTAACAACTTTTCCCACTTTGGAATCGTTGAAGAAGGTTTTTCTCTTGGGGATTGTCTTTGGAGGCTCAATCAAAGAGTTTCTGAGCTGCGGAAAAGACGAAAAGAGTCGTTGACGAGCACAGTTGCGCGGAACACCACATGCAAGCCTAGTGAGGGCTCTTTGGGTGAAGACTGACATGTGTTGTTGTTGTTTTGTATTTTTTTTTTTTTGGTTTTTTGGTTTTTTCTTTTTTGTTTTTGATGAGTTTTATATGATCTTTTTGGTAGAAGATTAATTGTTGTTTACGTATATCAAGTTTGAAAATATAATAAGGAAAGAAAGAAATAAAAAAAAAAAAAAAAAAACAAAAAAAAAAAACAAAAAACATTCCAAAGGCTTAAAAAAGCTCCCCGAGAGAACCGCTTTTGGCAGAAAAGATGAAAGTGCATAAAGCGCATAAAGCGTAGAAAGCGTAGACGGCGTAGAAAGCGTAGAAAGCGTAGAAAGAGAGCACAACAGGTACAATAAGCGTTCTCGGAAGACCCCTCTCCCTCTCTTCCGTTCTGCCTTTAAGGCTTTTTTTTTTTTTTTTTTTCTACAATCCTCAAGTTTTAGGTAAACCTGTCAAAGCAGGAGTGCTGCAATCCGGCCTAGCCATCAGCTCACCACCCTATTTCCTTCAACATCATGTTTAACGTTAAATTCAATTCAATTAAACTCAATTCAATTCAATTCAATGCTAATGTCCGAGATGAATCTGTTATTGTTCTCTTCTATTGGGTTGTTTCGGAAAGAAACTGACGTTTTAACAAGAGGAGTAAGTAAGTACACAGCAAGACCGGCCAGCGATTACTATTGCGCTCCTCCTATCTGGGGAGAACTCAATTCTTGCGAAAATCTCATACAGGACCACAGCTGAGCTCACATTTTCACACCCAATCGCAGCGCTGGAAATTATTGAGACGCTGATTTTAATTACACCCATTTTTATGGTTTGTTTGACGTGACTGCCAGACGTATTGTCTTGTCATGGGTGCTGTAAATCCGATCTGGCTAAGAATATTGAAGCAAAAAAACTAACAGATCTGAGCCAAGAGGTTGGAACACAACAAACATGTTTCCAGATCCAGTAGTGCAAATAGAGATTCATAAACCATCATCATCATCAACATCATCATCATGTGTATATTACTATAATCATTGTACAGGAAAACCATTTAGTTTAGCATAATTTGTATAATAGTGGAAATTCCCAAGACAGAACTCGTCCTTGTTAGCTCAGTTGGTAGAGCGTTCGGCTTTTACAGTCAAACTAAGGGAAAATCATTTCTTAGCGGAAGTTAACCGAAATGTCGGGGGTTCGAGCCCCCCATGAGGAGTTCTATTTTTTTTTTTTGTTTTTTTTTCCTCTTTCTTTTTTTTTGCTTGTTTGTTTGTTTGTTTGTTTGTAAAATGCCAAAAGAGCATTTTACTTTTTATTCCGTTTTGTTTTGGTAATCTTGTACATCTTTCTTTAACTTTTCCATTTCGTTCCCATTTCAAATGGGACAGCTTCCCTTCTGGCACTCAGTAGAGTTATCTGCTGGTGGAAGGCCTGTTTTAAGAGAAAAAGAGGTGGATGTCCATGTCGAAGATAATGTTGGGTTATATCAGGGCAAATCAAAAATCCTTTATAGGCAAAATGGTCGTGTTTATCTGACTTCGCAGAGATTGATTTATATCGACAACAACGACACTACCAAATACTCCTGCTCAATTGAATTAGCGGATGTTAAAACAGCTAGTTATACTTCGAAGTTCCTTAGATCATCACCTAAAATAACAATATTTTTCAAAATTCTGAATAAAAGAGGCAGCAAAAACCCCAATACCACATTGAGTTCATCGATCAAGCTCGACTGGGAATGTGAAATATGCTCTTCGAAGAATCAACTACCTGCCAATTACAATCCATTGAAAAAAAAGGATCAAGCCGTTTCATGCGATACTTGTGGTATCAAACCAGAAGATAACTTTTTGACAAATATTATCAATAAGTTCAACGAGGAACATGCTGGTATCAAAGCTCAACGTAAGGAAAACGTCAAGCCTATAAGGAGAGAAATAGAGTGCCCTGCTTGTACGTTTTCAAATCACCCATCTTTAAGAAACTGTGAAATTTGTGGAACGGCCCTACCTTTCAGTAATTCAAATCTGAGACCTTTTGAGGAACGGGAGTTATTTGACGATCGTATTACACTGAAAACTGAGAGCCCAGATGGATTGGACGAAGCCCCTATACCTTTCATCAAATTAAGCTTCCACCGCAGTGGTGATAAAGTATTTTTTGATAAAATTATCGAGACTTTAGAAAGATTTGAATGGGAGAATTTAGTCCAAAATGGTCATATCAATAAGGAAGTTGTTCAGGTAAATGGCAAATTAATTAACGATTTCGAGAACGATGAGGCAAAAAGTTCACTAAGTATTGGAATTCATGGTTTAGCCAAACAAGATGACTTACAAACAAAGAAAAATGAGCAAATCATCAATTCATCACTGGATGATTTGGAAACCCTATTAGAGAAAGCCAATGAAATCTTGGAAATGATTGATTCTTTTAAAAAACTAGAGAACTCTGGATCAAGTGATAAAACTATCTATAAATTAACCCAGGATGTTCTAAGAGACCCGACAAAAGAAAACAAAAAAAAACTGTACCTAGAAGAAATATCAAGAAAGGTTTCGGAGTTCTTAATCACCGAAGGTACTCTCGACCAAGAAGGTGGCGTTATAACATTGGTTGACCTTTTCGCACTATATAATAGAGGTCGTATTGGTCAAAATCTAATTTCACCAGATGAATTGTTTCAAGCGTGTTCATTGTTCAAAGCTCTGAGACTACCGTTGATTTTGAAGAAGATAAATAATGTTTATGTTGTTCAAGGCTTGAAATTTGTTAATAACGATCAAATCATAGATGATATTAAGAAATTTATAGAAATTTTTGGCGATCAAGATGAATTCAATTTTAAATATTCAAATATCTTGCGAATCAGCGATTCTTTCAATTGGAGTCTGACAATTGCTGAAGAGTTTTTGCAAATTGCTGTTGACTCTGGTGAGCTAGTAATTGACCAACAGATATTTGGAACTCATTACTATCTCAACATCTTCAAAAATCCATATGAAACTTTTAAACTGTTAGAGATTCCATTGGAAACATCAGAATCAGCTACAGATACCACGGAAATTCTTGAGAATGTAATAGGTAAATGCCCAGTTGAGTCGGAAGATGATCCTGAGTTTTCTACTCCTATTGTTTCCTCGATTCTAGAACAAGGCCCAAATCAGTCCCGGAGCAGCGTTTCTATAAGAACGTCGAAAACACTTCTAGATCTACAAGGACTAAAACTATGATGAATGAATGAATGATAATTAATGCATTTAACTTATGAATGGTTATTGATATTTGTAGTTAAGCTTGAAGAAATGATCCTTGGTAAATCCGTGACTTGTTGAACAACGAAATCCTTTTCATCTTTGAAAGATCCATCCTCTTTTCCAATTGGATTGAAATTCTCCAGGAATATTAGTAGTTTCTCTCGGTTCTTGATTAAGATATCTTGGATTGGTTTAGCCTTTTTAGGATTTGCAACAAATACTTTGAAAACATTAAAACTTTCATGTTGTAAATTCTTCGATTTGTCACTCAATAGAATCATGACTAGTTTTAGATTCTCAGGATTGTTAACGTATTGTATCATGAATGCATTGTTTTGTCTTGTTAAAATCAATTGAGATAGTAATTTAATAGATTGTCTTTTGGTGACATAGTTTGGGGAATTGATCAACTTGTTGATATGTATCGTGAAATCAGCCGAGTGCAAAAGTAACCATTCTGCAGCTAGTCTTTTATGAACTGTTAGCAAATCATTCAAAGTCTGAAATGAATCAGTCATGTTCTCAAAAGTGCCTCTGAAACTAAAATCGAAATATTTCCAAACCAGAGAATCTTGAAGAATAACTTTTGCAATTTGTTCTAATTTGATACAATCTCGTAGGATCCCACCTGTGATTAAGCTTGTTTCTGGAATTTCTGGACCTCTTAATAATAATGTCAATATTTTGGGGGTTTGGTGAATTAGATAATCAACAGTTGGTGATCTATTCCCTATTTGCCGTCGAAGGAGGGTTGAAAAAAGGACTGAAACGTCTTTTCTCGAGTCAAATTCTAAGTGTTGGAGGTTAGCAATTAAATGATAAAGCAAATCGGTTTGATAAACTTCCTGTGCTAAACTGGCAATTTGATCTGGTTGAGGATCATTGTCTTCATCGCCATGTAAAATTACACGAATCTGGGACAAGTAGCGGGCTATCTCATCTTGGGCCTTCTTTCGATCAGAGGAAGGGTTCTCAAACTTTGTCACCTGTTCATTTAGAGCACGCACAAGTTCAGAAGGGGTTTTGGGGTTCCTTTTGAATAGAAATGCCATGATGAGCTAAAATTTATTCAAAGGAAATGCAAGCCACAACAAAGGAGTTGTGAAAGGGAGAGCTACCAGATGAACAGCAAATGGAGAAAGATCTTAATGTGTGTGAAAACAGCCGTAAAATCACCAATATCTGCTGGTTGTCTGGTGGGGATTCTTTTCTGTTCTGTTTTACTTCGTTGTGTTTTGTTTTGTTTTGTTTTGTTTTGTTTTGTTTTGTTTCGTTTCGTTTTGTTTGTGTTTTTCTTTCGCTTCTGATTTTAGCACAAAATGCGACTTCTGGGTCTAAGGCGTATAATGAAAAGGAAAAAAAAAAAGTAAAGGAGTGTATTTTTTTTTATTAGTGGTTTTTGGAGGTAGAAAGGGGGAAGAGGAAAGAAAGAGAAAGAAAGAGAAAGAAAGAGAAAGAAAGAGAAAGAAAGAGAAAGAAAGAGAAAGGGAGAGAAAGGGTAATAATCAATATTGTTTATTTCTTTATTTATTTATGTGTGTTTATATAGTTATAGACTCTTCCTCTTCAAGACAAATCAGCAATGACGTGACTCCAGTTTTTGTATTCTTTGTCCCCGTATTGGATCTCCTGAATCCAACTAGCAACATCACGGGTCAACTTACCAAATTGTTCCCCTTCTAATAATGGAACATGGATAGCTTCGCCCCGGAATCCAATCTCTTTGATAGGTGAAACAATTGCAGCAGTACCAGAACCGAAAGCTTCGACTAATTCACCTTTTTCAGCACGTTCTTTCACCTCGTAAATAGAGAAATAACGTTCATTAATTTCCCATTCTTTTGGATCCAACTTATTTCTGGCCAATTCCAAAATAGAGTCTCTAGTAACACCTTCCAAGATAGTACCATCCAATGGTGCTGTGACCAATTCTTTTTTACCAGTTTTGGAATCCTTGAAAACAAAAAAGACATTCATGGTTCCAACTTCGGTAATGTTTTTTTCCTCACCAAATAACCATAGATTTTGTTGGTAACCTCTTGAAGCAGCTTCTAATTGTGGTCTAATCCCTGGTGCATAATTACCACCTAATTTTTTGTCACCAGTACCACCTGGCCATGCTCTGACAGCATAGTCAGTAGCTTCTAATCTAACTGCCTTGAAACCGGTTGAGTAGTAAGGACCGACTGGGGAAGTGATGACATACAATAATGCATCTGATGGAATACCAACACCTAAACCAGCAGTAGTACCAATTAAAGTTGGTCTGATATATAAAGAGTAACCTTTATCTTTTGGAATCAAATGTTTATCTAGTTTGATCAATTCACCAATACATTTGATCAATTCTTCAGACTCAAAAGTTGGCAGAACAATTCTGTCAGCTGATTTGTTCATTCTTTCCATATTCTTGTCTGGTCTGAAAATTCTAATTTTATCTTCAGAGTCTCTGTAAGCTTTTAAACCTTCAAATAATTCAAAAGAGTAGTGGAAAACACAAGCAGAAGGATCCAAGACCAAAGGACCATAAGGTTCTATCTTTGGAGCAGCCCAACCAGATTCTTTGTTCCATTGGATTTTCAAGATATGATCGGTGAACGTTTGACCAAAAACTAATTTATCATTTGGTAAAGGTGATTTTGGGTTTGGATTCTTTGTAATTTCCAGCTTCGAAGCATCCAAAGGAGCCAACGTGGCGGAAGTTTGCAAAGATCTCGACAACGCAGTAGTTGAAGACATTCTTGAAAAAGTTGATTTCAAGAAAGGTCTCATTACCTCGAACAGGACTTTCACAGTTAGCTTTAAATACTAAAAGTTTCAATTATGACTCGACGAATTTTTCCATCGTCAAGAGCCAATCTCAAAACTTTCGCGGAATTCGCGAGCTGGCGATTCGGTTATTAGCGGAAATGTTCTTCCTATCTCCGGGTGGTATAATTACCGGAAACGGAAATATTCAGGGCCGGAAGCGGGAAGAGAGGAGGAGGAGGCTTTCTTTAAGAGTCATAATATGTCATAATAACAATAAACATACTTTCCATATTACATTGGCGCACAAATAGAGCAGGAGAAAGGTTTTAATGACTAATAAACAGCAAGACATGAGTACGGCTGCTTCAAAAAAACTACTGAGGAGACAATTGACATCAACTTTGTCAAAACTGGCACAAGACCAACTGACTTATCAATCAAATAACGTTTTGAATGTTCTTCATGATTTAAAAGCTTACAAAAACTCCAAACGAGTTGGCCTTTACATGAACATGGATAAATCTGAAGTGAAGACTCTCTCTTTTATAAAACACGCGTTTTCTCATAACAAAGAAGTCTATCTTCCTCATTGTACAGAGATAACCAACTTAGATGAAAAGCGATACCCAACTCAATCCTCAAAACTGGTTTTTTATCGATTGAATTCGTTTCAAGAAGTCCTTGACTTAAAACCACAGGGAAAATACAAACTGAAGGAGCCAACGCATGGTGTTGATTTGATGACAACTGACACTGGATTGGATCTTATCATATTACCTGCGATGGGGTATGACAGGGATTGTTACAGACTGGGACATGGAGCTGGATTCTATGATGACTATATAAAGAGACATGGTGCACGGTTTGGCAAAACACCGTACCTACTGGGGGTAGGTTTGAAAGAACAACTAATAACTGAAATCCCATTGGAAGATCACGATGAAAAGTTGAACGGTGTGATAATCAGTGAAGATTTCTACGGTACCGATATATAAATATTGTTCATTATGAATAGAAAAGAAAAGAAAAAAAAAAAAAAAAAAAAAAAAAAAACAAACAAACAAACAAACAAACAAAAACAAAAACAAAAAAGTTTACATGTGGTCATATTAACTCTGGAAACGACCAAAAAGACCAGAGAAGGAAAACAGTTTCCTGGAAGAACTGTTAACCTTAGCATCATCATTTGCTTGAAATTCGCCTAAACCTTTCACTAACAGTCTCCCATTTGTAGTTTCTATTCTCCCATCAACTTTGCCATCAACGAGTTTAGTTTTGACGACAATGAAATTGTTAGTAAATGTTGGGAACTTGTACTGGATTTCGATTCTATTTGTCTTGATCTTATTAGGGGTATAGTCATTTATGGCATCAATACCAAATTGAAAGCTAGAACTTCTTTTTAGGGTTTCATCTAGAATGGTAGCTAGTACACCGCCATGAACTAAAAAAGGATAACCTGAGAGTTTTTCACCAACATGTACTATACTAACAGATTCTTTAGTTGTTTTATCAAAAAACAGAACAGGTTTGATTGCAATACCACCTGGGACAGAAAGTGTTCCTGAAGTCAATGAGTTGTTCAGTGTATTTGAGTCAACATAGTTCCAAGCTCTTACTGATTCATAGTTCTTATCGTTGCTAAGACTTTTGAAGATTGGCAGTTTTTGGAGCTCGTTTTCCAATTTCACTTTGTAGGCTTCAGCTTCGAAACTGTTTGGCTCTGGCAACTTTTCGCTGGCCAAAAATTTAGCTATTGAACTCAATGGAATGAATTGAGCAGTCGTAGCACCCAGTGCGAAGGATGCAATTGCTAGCGAATATTGGGACGATTTTTTTCTAATGTTCTCCTTGTTGGGTGTGGATGAGGTAGTGGATTGGAGCCTGAAGTGGGTCCACCTGAATAAGCTTCTTTTGGGGAACAGCGTCTTTTGTCTGAGCATTGTTTCTAGTTAGGAACAGAATGCTAGAGCAGCCAGCCCTATTAATTGAAACTGTTTCTTCTGTTAATTGCGGGTTGGAAAATCCGGGGGTATTAAGTAAGCGGTATATCACGTGAGTGCTCGGATCTCTTCTCTACTCGAATTTGAAAAATTCCACCGCTCTTTAAATTTGATACTCATCACTGTTGTTTGTGCATATAGCTCTTCTTGTATTTACTACTGGCCGCTATGGGAATACCGAACATTGAAGTATTGGATATCAATGACAAGCAGATTGAACCACAGGAAAATGTCATTCCTCATGAACGCCAAGTTGTTGAAGGCGTGATTAAATTATGGAAAGAAGATCCAGATACTGAAGATCTGGGAATAGGTAAATTACATCAATTGGTTAAACAGAGGAACCCTAATTGGTCTTTGAGTGAGAAAAGATTGAAGACATCTTTGAAAAACCATAACCTATTGGCATCAGCTCAACCATATGCCTACGCTAGTGAAATCACATCAAAAGAAACACCAGATTTGCAATTGCCAAAGAATATCAAGTTGCAATTCACCAAAAATAGAGGAAAAGCTTTATATGCAACACGGCCTTTCAAAAAAGATGACTTGCTGTGGGAAGAGAAGCATGCACTATTTTTTGTTCCGGTCCTGGATACACTTAAATTGATCAAATCTTCAAATGCTTGTACTTATTGTGGCGCATTACTGAAAACTACAAGTAAATCTGTTTTGAGAGGATTAAGTTGTAATGTTTGTTCTGATGTTTGGTGCTCTACAACTTGTAAAAATCTTGATTCTCTTCATAAGCTCTTGAAACACAACGTTTTCATTGAGAACAATAATAAGAAAACCAAAAAGATTAATTCATCAGCTTGGTCCAAGTATGAAGCTTTCTGCTTTGATAATAAATGGCAAGCTGCATATGCTGTTGGTCTTATCCATGCTTATTGTATCACGGATAAATCTGGGGTCTTGCTCAACCAATTCAACGCTTTTGCTAGAGTCAGTCAAGAAATCAGATACAAAGCTTTAGACTCTTCTGGTATTGGGGGTTCATTTGACTCAAATAATAATGGGGGTGGGGCGTTATTTGTTCAAGAACAACAAGAGCAACTTTGGAAACAAGGATACGAGTTATTTACTGCTGTATTCCCATATGACACTATTGAATATGAAGAATTTTTGAACTATTTGGGAACTTATAATATCAATAATGTTAATTGTTCAATGTTTTCCATTCAATCCCATCTTAACCACAACTGTGATCCAAATGTTAGAGTGTTGTTTGGCGATAAAAAATCTGATGGTATCAAGGTCTTTGCTAAGAGGGACATTAAAGCAAACGAAGAATTGGTCACAAGCTATGTCAACCCAAGTCATGAATTACACCAAAGACAGCGAGAGTTAAGAGTCAACTGGGGGTTCATTTGTAGTTGTAACAAGTGTAAAAGTGACAAAAAGTCTCTTCAAAGAAGAAAATCATCAAATGCTTCTTCGTTGAATCAGAATCATAGAAAAGATTTGGAAGAGCTATTAAAGAATGGAAACCAAGATGAGTTTGAACTAGAAATACCCGACCAGGTTAGTACTGAAAGAAGAAAGTCCGTTAGATTTGATGAAAAAGTTATCGCAGTTAAGGAGTGATGTGTATAGCTAATATATTTTTGAAGTTGCAACCACGAAGTTTTGGTGAATGTATTCAAACATATATATGTATATATAATACTAAAAAAATGGCAGTTTCGAATAAACAATAACCACGACAAAAAAACGAAAAACAAAAAACAAAAAACAAAAAAAAAAAAAATTAAAATAGTGATACATAACAGCTAGTTTATTTTGCTTGATTTTCTCCCTTAATTTCTCTCGTTTGTTAGACCTCTAATGTTTCAGACCCTGATTTGACGTGTAGTTTTTAAAATCGTCTCCTTTATCTATCTAAACCTTTTGCCTTTTATCTATGTGTTCGTCAGATAAGGCTAACGGCGTTCTTGCACTCAGATGTTTCTCCAGCATATGGTACAAATCGTCTTTAGTAAACGGCTTTGCTAATATATCGCTCATTCCATGTTGTAAATACGTGACCAAATCGCTTCCTTCGATATTACCGGTCATTGCCACAATTGGAGTCAAATTATCAAAACTTCTCACGATTGAAGTAGCAGTTGCTCCATCAAGATTTGGCATAATTATATCCATAAAAACAATATCATACCTACCAGTTTCCAAAGCACTAATAGCTGTCAAACCATCAGAGACAACCTCCACCGTGCATCCAAACTTCTCTAAAAATTTAGTACAAAGACTTATACAAACGCCATCATCTTCAACCAATAACACATGGAAACCCGGTTTCAATTTGAGTGGAGATTGAGATGTTGAGTTTAATCGTTGGTTTTGAACCGGTTGGGAGGGTTGTTGTACTGGTAGTGGAATAGGGGTTTGGACAGGAACACCAGATAAAGACTGGGCTGAGCTTTGGGCTGAAGAGTTATTGCCATTCAAGTTCTGTAATGCATGCTGTGATGGTTTTTGTTGGGTTTGAGATTGTTGCGGTAAAATTTCTAATGGAGGTAAGTCAAGAGGTGGTAATTTGATTCCATTATTGACTAGCGCAGAGACTAAAGTGTTTATAGTTCTGAAATATCTATCGTTTATCGATTTCATCGTTATGATAGTTTCAATGACGTTGGTATATTTTTGATTAATAGATTTCAAATCTTCTTGTAGTTTATCATGGTCTGCTGTCAGCCTTATTAGGTTATCTTCTAATTTGTTAAAGTTTACCTGAGTATCTTCCGAATTTGGCCTTTTCTGTGTTGGTCCTTTTCTTTTGATAGTTTCTAAAGCTTCCCTATCATGTTTTCTGAAATCAGGATGTTTAAACTCCCAAGCAGCATCGCCATATTCACTCTGTTGTTTCTCCTCAGTTGATTGTTTAACTTTATGAAAATCGTACTTATTCAGCTGGCGAACAAAACTAGCAAAGTTGGAATGCTTAAAATGTTTTGGTAATATTTCTCTTGTGAACTCATTTGTATCTAAGACAACAAATGAATCGCCTTTTGCTGCCCATCTTACAACACTTTCATAGGAGTTATCTTCTAGCATTAGAAATAGTTTTTTGACAAAATCTGTCGAGCCACTTGTTGTTGAGGAAGCATTGGTTAAAGGTATTCCAAGCGTTGTGTTAAGGTTAATGTCATTGATCTCTGTATCGTTTGTAGATGATTCAGGCTTTATCTTTGGAGGCATTGTTAAGATGAGATATCCTCTGGGTGATTAAACGGAAAAAAAAGCAGAAAAAAGCGAGAAACGTGTGAGAAAATAACAAGTGTAGTATTAATCTATGAGGTGATCAGCAAAACCAGCACCACCCATTAATTTTCAGTCTTGATTTCGATTCTAACACAAACAAAACAAAACAAAATAAAACATTAATCAAGGCTTCAATCTTCGCGCTACTTGAATTTTCATTTTTTTTTTTTTTTTTTTTTTTTTGTAACAGTAAAAAATGCTGCGGTGCCAACCAAAAAAAAAACATAAAGACAATTCGCGGAAATATAATCTTAGTTATCATTTGGGAGTTTGTCTGGTCTTGACGTCTGTTGTTCTTGTATATATATTCTTGTATATATGGAAAAGTATGACACAAGGATTCGTTAACAACTAGTCGTTAAGTGTTATTTTTCTTTGTTTTTTTTTTTTTTTGTTTTTGAGGTGATTCTTACAATTTATGAATTCCGTCTTATAGCAATAACTGTCTTCATCACAACAGTAAGATGTTTATCTACTTTCGCCCTTTACTTTCAAAAAAACAAAGAAAGAAACAAAGAAAGAAAGAAAGAAAGAAAGAAAGAAAGAAAAGAAAGAAAGAAAAAAACACCAAGGTTGTATAATTTATAAATATATGTAACATATAATCAATAAATAAGAGCCACTAACAGTCTATCAGCACCGCTTCAAACACAAAATAAGTAAAAGAACACATCGTCTCTTTCTATCTCTCCCGAACACCAAAAAAAAAAAAAAAAGAAATTCAAATATTATAACAAAATAAGAAAAACATAACCCAATTACAGATCAAATTGACCATTAACGAATTCGTCATCCATTTCATGATCTCCATCTCCATCAATATTTTCATCCTCTTCTTTATCTTCATCCTCATCTTCAATCACATCTTCTTCCGGTGGTAGATGAGGATTTCCTGGAATCAATGAGCCAAAAGGCTGTGTCATTCTTTTGGAATAAAATTCCTCCATTGTTGACTCATCAACAAATGTAAACCCTTTAAAATTTGCTTGAATTCCAGGACTTAAAGGAGTTGAAGCAATTTGAAATTGTTTGGTGATTAATGAAGCACTAGTATTTGTAAACTCTGGGTCAAAATTGGAGGTATCTGTTTCTGATGATAAATGTGGTTTGAACGGAGGTGGAATCTTTTTGTGTTTCAACAATGACCAGTCAATATCACTGAAGAACGGATGTGCCCTCAATTCTCTTGCATCACCTTGAGAACCCAACCTATGTTTTGGGTTTCTATTCAATAATCCTTTAACAAAAGAACGGCCTTCTGCACTCAAAACCTCTTTTGGGAAACGAACTTTACCAAATGCGATATTTTTGTACATTTGTTGAGTATTTTCAGCATAGAAGGGAGACCAACCACAACACATTTCAAATATCAAGACACCCAAAGACCAGAAATCAACCATTTTGGTATATCCAGACTCATCCAGTAAGACCTCTGGTGCAAGATATTCTGTTGTACCACAAAACGTATTTGTTGTATCATCCGTTGCCAAGTCAGCCTTTGATAACCCAAAATCACATAAAGCAATGTGTCCATTTGCATCTAGTAAAATATTTTCTGGTTTCAGATCTCTATAGACAATTCCATTATCATGTAAATGTTCCAAAGATAAAACTAATTCCGCAATATAAAACTTAGCACGATCTTCAGAAAATCTTCCCTCTCTTTGTAAATGCCAAAATAATTCGCCACCAGACATATAATCAGTTACTAGATATAAATCAGTGGGGGTTTGAAATGAGAATTTCAAACCAACAATAAAAGGGGATGAGGCACCAGCAGTTCTAACCAAAATATTACGTTCACCAATTGTATGTGCTATTTCTTTCTTCTTGACAATAACTTTTTTGGATAAAACTTTCATAGCGTAAATTCTATCGGTATCCAATTTACGAACTTGGAAAACTTGACCAAAAGTACCTTTACCCAACAATCTTAAAACTTCAAAATCTTCAGGTCCATAGTGTTCTTTGCGATTTGTTGTGAAATCCCAACTAAATTTGATGTCACCTTCGATTTTCTCGCCACCAACTCTTGATTCTAGTTTGAACCATTGGACCGATTTATTGTTTTGTAAGATGCTTGGTTTGAAACGAACATGGCCTAAAAATGTTTCATCAGAATCATAGACTGAGATATCCAATTCTGAATGTGACCCGACAACATCAAAAATAGTTTCATGATGCCATACTGGATTTGAACTGTTTGAAAAACTCACCTCTTTCTGGTTATTGCCATTGCTACTAGCTCTTGTGTTATTTCTGTTTAAGTTTTGAGACGAGGATTGTCTTGAGTACAATGGCCTTTTTGATGTTGGAATCGATCTATCTTTTCTCAATGCAGTCAAAGCATTCAAAGCATCGGTCGAAGCTGGGTGGTTATCGACACTCTCAGGACCATGTGTAATAAACTCAGAGCTTTCAAATGTACAGACAACATAAGGATGTGCATTAGAGTTTTTAGTCAATAGGTTTCTTGCCTCTAAGATTGTGACTTTCAATTTACCTCTTGAAGATGAAGTTGAAGAAGAAGATGGTGTTGTGTTAGAATCATCAATGGCGGTCAAAGGGGTAATTGGTTTTGGAATAGAGGCAACTGCATTAGGTCTCTGTGGCTCAGGGGTGATGATTGAAGTATTATTGGTGCTGTGTGTATTACTCTGATTATTTGCAACATAAGTTAAGACGTCTTGTGGTTGATATTGGTCAGATTTAGTGGTTGTACCATATGCGAACGAATTGTCGCTTAAGGCAGTAGTTGGATTTGAAGTTTGTTGAAAATTAGGAAAAGGAGTAGCCGATGTTAGCGAATGGGTCTGTTGAGTTTGTTGAGGTTGATTTGGCGATTGTAGCTGTTGTTCATTAGAATATCCATTATTGTAATCTTGAGATTGGGCCTCCTTCTCTGATGTAACGCCTTCAGAAACAGTTGTGGTTTTATGAAAACCACCAAACCCAAAAAACGTTTTAGCAAAGTCAACCATTATATATGAAATAAGGCAGAGATGTTGTTAGAGGGAGCTGTTATGTTTTTTTTTTTTTTTTGCTTGGATCTGATTGTGATTGTAATTGTAGATTTTGAATTAAAGTTAGCTCTGTTGCGGATGTGAAACAGAGATGGGTATGTAAAGTGCTAACAGGATAAAGCAAGGCGGTTAGAAGAAACGAGTAAAATCAACTATGATGTGACTGAAAACTAGTAGACTGGTTTGAGAAGTGTTTAGCAGTTGCAGTTCTGAAAGAGAGGAAATACGTTAGTTCGAGCTTTATCAGAATGTGAAATCCTGGACATGAACTTAAGCCAGAAGAAATAACCAGTTCCAAGGATAGATGAAATAACTCACTGTTTGAAAGTAGATCAAGAGTGATGATTTGGTAAGGCCTAAAGAATTGATTAGTCTCTGGTTAGTTCAAATCGCAATGTTACAGCTAACGATTGGCAAAACTCTGTTAGTATCTCTTTTGAATCGGTTGAAATTGAAAACTTTCATCATTTTTGAGCTTCTGCTTGATAAAAAAAAAAAAAAAAAAAAAAAAGAAATTTGGCGCGAATGCCTTATGTAAGCGCTTCCCAAAATGGAAAGCATCACCCGGCTTGTATCTTAATACTAATATTTTGTTCTAATACTTTATTATAACTCAAGTATACCAATTGATGTGTATTGAAATATCTCATGATTGCGCCAGATCAACAGCGAGTAAATCAGTAGATATATAAATATATATAAATAAATAACTGAATAAATAACTGAATAAATAACTGAATAAATAACTGAATAAATAAATAAATAAATAATGGCAGAGAAAACCTCTTATGGTTTGAATGCACCTTCGCCAAGCTCTTCTACTGTTTGGGAGAGTGGTCTTCTTCTAGCAACGTCCCAGAACTCCTGCTTTTCAACCACTGATGAAGGCTTCACTTTGAAAGAATTGTCTTCGTTTACCCCACGATGCGCAATAGCTGAAGTGGATCTATCACCAAGCAGGTTACCAGACCAGAACGTCAAGGCTGAAATTATACCAAAGCCTGCACTGATTCCAACTGCAAAAACCAGGTTTTTGGTGAATGATCCAACAACAGCACCAGCAACACTTCCAGCATAGAATTCATTTGCGGTATCCCTCTTTTTACGCAAGTTAGCAAAAGAGGACGAGGAAAACTTGTAGCTTGTGGATCCAAGCACAATCATAGACAATGCCTTAACACCATTGAGGAAAAGATTTTGTTTGTTTCTAGTGGTGGCAGTAACAGCGCTCACGGCTAGTAAACCCACAACAGAACTGGAAGAAAACGCTGCTTTGGTAGCTTTCCAGGTGTCAACTGGCTTGTACTCTTCCTTATTAATTCCAGGCTGAGGCACATTAACATAAAATTGCGACATTTCAAACGTTTCCTCTGATTTTTTTTTTTACTCCTTCTCTAGAGATAAGCTGCAATTCCGTTCTTTTTTCCTCTTTTTTTTTTTGTTTTTCTTTTTTCTGGTAGTGATTTGATGTTGATCATTTGTATGGTTTGTTTATTCCTCTCTCTCTCTCCTTATTTGAAGATTCTCCAGTACCCGTTACCCGGTGACGATTTTATCTAAGATTTCAATACTATCGCGACATGAATCTCCATATAAGCTATGCATCTTAAACTATATGGGCCATCCATGCCACCATTTTTCTTTTCGATCCTCACACTGCTGTCTTTGAGTGCACTGTCCCAGTATGTGATTATTCAACAGCAGCCTCATATAACGCCTCCCAAGAACTCAAATTTTAGAGATTTGATCTGGGGTGATATCAATTTCATCCATACAACAGATACTCATGGTTGGTATGCTGGTCATTTAAACCAAAAACAATATAGTGCGGATTGGGGCGACTTCATATCGTTTGCACACCAAATGAAAGCCAAAGCTGATGCAAATAGTGTTGATTTATTGTTAGTTGATACGGGCGATAGACATGATGGCAACGGTCTAAGCGATGCAACTGTTCCAAATGGCAATGTATCTACTCGTATATTTATTCAACAAGATTATGATTTGGTAACGCTGGGGAACCATGAACTTTATAAGGAAGAAGCCTCAACTCAAGAATATGAAGTCACTGTCCAGCATTTTGGGGAGAGGTACGTTTCATCCAATGTTGAGTATCAATTAGATGATTCTAGTTGGGTTCCTTTTGGCAATAAGTTCAGGTACTTCACGACGCCTAATAAGAACCTGAGAGTATTAGCACTATCATTTCTATTTGATTTCCAGAAATTCAATAACAAAACTAGAGTGCTATCAATTGAGGAAACACTGAACCAAAATTGGTTCAAAAATTTAACAAGCTCGATAAAGGAAGAGGATCTTGATGTTTTGGTTGTTTATGGACATTTGCCAATTACTGATACTGTTGAATTTGAAATCAATAAACTTCATAGTCATTTGAGACGATTATATCCAACCAAAGTAATACAATATTTTGGCGGACACTCCCATATCAGGGATTTTGCCGTTTTTGATTCCAAATCGACTGGCCTGCAAAGTGGGAGATACTGTGAAACTGCTGGCTGGTTATCGATTGAATTTTCTCCATATGGGAATTTACCAGTTTTTAGTAGAAGATACATTGATTTCAATAGGGAGAGTTTTCAGCACCATACTGGAAATCCTCCAACGTTTGATACTGAACTTGGAACATCTGTATCAAAGTTTATTACAGACAAGAGAAAAGAGCTGAACCTAACCACTAGTTTTGGGAGAGTACCTTCAAGTTATTTCATGTATGAACATCCTTATGGGCATGTAAATAATATTTTCACCTTAGTTAACGAGACCATCTTACCATCGTTAAAGGGAAATGTTAACCGTGACAACAATAACAGAATAATTCTTATCAATGCAAACAGTATAAGGTACGATTTGTACAAAGGCGACTATACTAAAGACAGTGAGTTTATTGTTTCTCCTTTTCAAAACAATTGGAACTACATTGAGTCCGTTCATAAGGACTTAGCGTTAAGATTGGAACCATTTCTAAACAGATTAGATTATATTACTACAGTTTCCACGCCCGAGAAGAGTATCATGGGGTCAAGATCAAAGGCAATTCAAGATACTTATGACAAACATGGGTTGAAATTCAGTAACTGTCCATTTACAAATGAGAGCGACCTTAAGAAAGGACTCACAACTAGTGATGATTACGGCTGTGATGGTGATGATGTTTTGCACAATTCCCTCGATTATTTCCCATCACCTAATGTTGTTCAGTCATATCAAAATTTTGATCCAAAAAATGCGCATGTGGATATTGTGTACTACGACTTCATAGAGCCTTATATTCTTGATGCTTTGAACACATTGAACAATGAAATTTACTACACCAAAGACCATGTTAAGCGTTATGGAGGTGAAAGCACCGGGTCTTTGTTGACTAGTCATGTTAGAAGCTACTGGAATTAACTATCTAACACATTATTTTTTTTTTTTTTATCTGCTTTAGTTTACTTGACACTGTAAAAAAAAATCTATTCCATAATCTGGGACTTTGATAACAATACACACAACATAGTTTGTAAACTTTTCATTCTTCTTAATATACAAGACTGCATTATATCATCTATGAAAATGATGCAATAACAAAAAAAAAAATAATAACATAAGACAGAATTCATATCATCTTTGACAACCGATAACCCACATCTCACCATCTCCAAAAAAAAATACATTTTTTTCATTTATTTTTTTTTTTTTCATTCATTAATTAACTTATAAAGCTCTTCTTCTGTCACGTTCTTCAGAAATACTCAATTTGATACCTTTACCCTTTGGTAATGAGATGTATGGTTTACCTGGTTCACCAATAACGAAAACGTTTGACAAACGAGTA